>JAPYZO010002089.1:0-15681 GCA_030522905.1 Torymus flavipes
AGAGAGAGAGAGAGAGAGAGCGCGAGGTAGGGTGTCGTCGTCTAACCCTCTCGCGCGTCCCCTCGACCGAAAAACTCGCCGCGACAGCAGCGAGCTAGCGAGCCTAGAGCCATTCGATCCAGTGGGTTCCGCGAAAAACCGATTGTCGTCCGTCCGTCGGTCGCTCAACAAGCTGCCCTCGGTTTCTCAGAAGGATAAAAAGCTAACGATGATGGCGCGATGTAGGGGGAAGCGACGACGACGACGACGACAAACCGCGCGGGTAAGGATCAGCCCCTCGTATAACGGAAAACCAATTGCTCGATAAATCAGCTAGCGGTTGGCAAAGTCCTCGTGAGCCGCTTCTCTCGCTTTCTCTCTCTCTTTCTCGCTCTGCGCTAATGCCTCTGTGTGTGTGTGTGTGTGTGCGGAAGGTGGCGTGCAGCTATCTGTGTGTGAGTGTACGCAGGCAGCCAAGCCTGTTAAGTTTACTGCCGTGCTCCACTATTTCCCACTAACGACCCGCCCGGCAAATTAAAACGCCTCACGCCTACGCTGTTAAAGCGCGGCGCTTAAACACTGGCATTTCAGATACGTGTTTACGCGCAAGGCCGGAATGCCGTCCCGCTGGCATCTCGTGTGTCTGTGTACACCTCGCGTGCACGCGCAAAAACACCGCGACGAAATCTCACGCACGCTCGCGAAGGGGATCCGGTTTAGCGTTTCGCTCACGTGCGGAGGTGCGGGTAAGTTTTTTTCGACCGATTGTAAATTAATATTTCGCTCTGACCTTCTAATGACAATAACAATTTTTTGAAGTATATAATTTAAATAAAAGGGAAACTTTGTTCTTTGTTTGCCAACCGGATTTTCACATATTTCTAATTATAATATTAATGATAATCTTGGCAAGATATTCCCTAAAGGATTAAATTTATCTGTATAAACAAAATTCTATATTTACTCTAGCAATAATACTTGCAGTTTACTCTAATTTAAATATGAAATCGAAAACTAGGAAATGATATTCGGCTGCAGGAGATGTCTTACCGTGTTCGACCGTATCTACTTGCAATATGTCAAACTTTCGCACTAATTTTTCAAAATTCATAATCGTAAAATGCAATATTTTATTTAAATGTCTTCTATACAATATATGAATCTTTTCTTTCTCAAAAAATGAAAATCCTGAAAATTTCAAAAATATTGTTTTCAAATAAGTCTTTTTAAATTCGTAAAGAAAATAATAAATCTCTAAAATAGAGAAGTTATACAATAAAGATACCATCAATGAAACTTTTCGTAACGAAATTCCCGGTACTAGCGCGTCGAAAGCATCCCGCGATTCTGGGCGCCCGTTTTTCCGCGACGGCCGCACAGGTGTCTCCGGCTTGGTGCGGCCCTCCGAGGAAATTTCAACGCCGACCGAGGCGTGTGTACCGGTGCGCGGCGCTGTAGCGGTATAGGGGGTCGCGCGACGCCGGCACACCGCCTCTAATGATTGATTCGCGCTGGCGGTAGACGCGCGTCGCGCACGTGATAGCGGCGGCAAGCATGTGACACGGCCGTCGCCGCCTTTGCTGCTGCACACGGCTGCTATACACTGGAACCTTGGCCGTGTGCTAATAGATTGATTCGTTCGATAGACCGAGAGAGACGGAGAGAGGTACCACCTTGGCCGGTTCAACGACGTTCCGTCGCGGCGCCCCCGCGCTTATTTTTTTCTCTTTCTTTTTTTTTCAATCGCCGCGGCTGCATAGACACACACACATACACAGTTTTTACGTAGGCCTTGTGACGAGTCATCGGCGTCGTGTGTTTTCGTGTGGCTATAGACCCGCCGAGTAGTAAGTAATTGACCGTTGAAGGTAAGGCGATGCCGCGTGGGCGAGAGACACGACCGCGGCGGCGCGTGTGCATGCACGGGACTGACACGCGCGTGGCTGCAACGTCAACCAGAAAATGGCAAAATCCTCGCAGGGCTTAATTGTTGTGTGGCGAGCGATGAATGTTGAATGAGCGCGCGTTACGTCGTGCCGCATGTGTATCGCGGGGCCTCGACCATTTCCACGATATGTAGAGGTTTCGCGCGTTGTTTTTCTTCGGTTTGCACCTTGTGTTTTCTGCACTGTAGCGCCCGCGAGAGAAACATTATTTTTTTAATCGTCGCAAACATTTTTAACTACACTTTCGCATAGTTTTACTAGTCGCGGCCTCTAGTGAATGATCGTAAGAAAAATTAGCCAGGAGAATTGCGAGCGTCCATGATTTCCAGAACATATGTACAGAGTTTAAAGTTCGTCAGTTAAGAGTTCATGGACACGAAAGTGTTGTAGAAAGTACTGCTTCGTGTATTTTGTTTCAAACTAAAGTGAATGAAAGTTTCTTGCGAACTTGCTTATTTTGTTGAATAAATTTGAGTAAAATTATATTTTCAAATGTTTCATCTTTAGCTTTTATTCTGCGAATTTGAACTATCGACGATTTTAAACAGTTTTTTTAATAGTCAATAATTGGTAATGAAATTCTCACTCACTACAACTTTCTGTCAATAATTAAATTACAACGTAGACTTTGACGTATCTTTTTGAAAATTTACAATTACTTATTCATTGGTGGCATACTTGGAATGTCAAGTGAATGAAAAACGTTAAGTGCTTCAAGGCTAATAAAATCTAAAGGTTACGAGCATCGGTTAGGACAGTGATGGACAGACTTGCTATTAGAACCGAATTTAAACGGTAGCTCTACTTTTTTTTATACTAAATTAAAAACTTTTTCACAACAAATATACTATCTAACTTATTTGCATCGTTATACACGTTTATAATTATTTTACTGAATTTGCAAAATTCGAAATTGGGCAAGTCTTATTAAAATAATTTTTCATTACAAAATTTAATGATTCATCAATAAAAATCGAAATTTAAATTACCATCTCTAATCACAATGACATTTTATAATGACAACAAATTGCGGAATAAAAACTAAAGAAAATACTATAAATTGTTAAACTGTAAGTTATATTATTATTAACTGTTAATCGTAAGTTTGCGACAACTTCTTGATCTAATTCCTCTTCTAATAAGTTTAAAAGTCCAGGTTTTTGCAATCTAATAATTTAATATTTAATGAGATTGTTTAATATCTTATTCCGGCGCTAACAATTTGTCATCGAATTCATTTTTTCGCAAGAAAATCTGGATTGCGTAAACCTAGAATCTAATTGTGTCAAATTCTCACTATTCCTGTGATTACTTAATTAATTACTTTTATTTAGACCTAAATAAAGTGTCACACTCATTAACCAATCAACCAAAACTACACTTTATATAAACAACCATAAGTGGCAAGCCCTACTTTAATAAATATAGTTTTTTTCATCTTGAAAAGCTCAAAGTTCAGAATACAATATGATCCTCGTAAGAAGCTGCTGAAATTTTCAAAAAATACGCTCAATAGACTATTCACAATCTCAGCACTTGTCGCGCCGTAGAAGCAGGTCTCGAAAACTGACGATTCTCACGAAGAGCTATGTGTGCTCGAAAAAGAGCAGAAACGCGTGATGTGCAACAACCGAACGTGCTTGCGCTCTCTCTCGTGCACGTGCAAGTATATAGTCGCAGCAGCGAGTCGGGGGGAGGCGGGCGAGCAAGCGCGATAATGGTGCAACGGGTCAGAGGGAGAGAGAGAAGGCGGCGTGCGCGCGGCGTGTCGCATTGCGGCGGCAACGGCCAATAGGACCCAATATTGACCTCGAAAAATTGCAGAAACGACCTGAAAACTGTGCACACACGGATTATCGCAGCCGCGGCCGAGCGGGCGAGTGCACGCGAGTGGAGGAAAGACGCCAGATGTAACTTGGATTCTTCTCAGCTTCTTTCCCCCACCCCCTCCGTCCCTCCATCCCACTGATATTCGCGCGAAAATGCCTACGATTATACGTCGTACTCACGCACTGTGGATAGAGACAGTGCAGCGATATACTTTTTCTTCATAATATTTGCCAATCCCTCTTGCGTCGAGCGACGTCGAAGCACATTTTCGAATGTCCTCTTATACGTATGCGTGCGCGCATGTATAGTCGAATATATATCTCTTACTTCGAAAAAGGTGCATGCCAAGAATTTCGAGATCTACGGCTTCCTTTTGCCTTAGGCTGTGAAAAAAGGCGCGAAATTTTTTAATGGAGTGAAAATCTGCGAGCTGATTTATACGTACCGACGGGCTCGTATAGAGTCTAAGTTCCTGGAGTTGACGCAATTAAATATTTATTCGAATTTCGTAAACGCGTGTCTAAATATACAAATTTGATTTCAAAAATCATTAAGAGTTAAAATTCAGTATAAAATTAGTATGCGAAGTTAATCATTTGAAAACTCAAGAACAGTTATGTTGTTGACATTTGAATAGCTTTGAATTTGAGAAATAATAGGATGCTATAATTATCGCGTAGAATACGAAAACGGATTTTAAATACAAATCTGACAGAGAATCGTTTCAAGCCATAAATAATCTGCGAAGGTATATCCACCTTTTTAATTGCTTCTTATTATATTAATTATATATTGATTTTCAAAATTTCAAGCTTTCATGCCAATGTTTTGAAAATATTATGCCTTAGGCTTTTGTTACTAGTAAACAGTAGCAGAAAATAAAAAAGCTCGTTACCTATATCTGTCATATGTTAGCTGGACCTTCTTGGATAGATTTAGGATATTTTATACTTCCGATTCTCAACGAAATGATCTATTCCACATACTACTGGGAGGCTTTGAATTTTTTATTTTACTATAGATATTCTAGATTTTGAAAAGTGTGGACAAGTGGTATTGGACACTCTGCATATAAAATAGAATAGAATAATTTTCCTTGTTTTTAAATGATGCATAATTAACTATATTTATGATATTTTTATCTAATCTACTCACCACTTTATATATACGTAACATAAACTATTACCCCTTGGCAATTCAGCAACAAAACCGATGTCTAAATATTTATAAACGGCCATCTATGAGTTTACCTATACACAACCGCTCGTAAAACTACAAAGAAATAGTATGCAACTGTAATCGCATTCTATCTCCACTTGTCCGACGAAAGCCGCGGCAAAAAAGGAAGAAGACGACGACAGCGTCGAAGAAAAAGTAGAAGAAGAAATTGCGGTATTCTCATCCCCCATCGGCGTAGAGCTTATAATCTTGTTATCGCTAATCACACACCCTGGCTCGCGCGCGTGATAAATACTTAATCGCGAATCGGCCGCTAGCGTTTAACTCATCGCTACATATCGACTATAGTCTATCGATCACCATACACACGTCCCGCAAACGATCGCAAAACAATCAGACTTGCGCGTCAACACAGCGGTTGCAGCGCGGCGACGCAGAAACATCAGCTCGGTTGTTCTTATAAAAAATTAATTTCCATTTCCGTTCTATAGTATCCCGCAAATTGTATTATCCGAGCCCATAAAAGTACAAGCGTATAGAGCGAGACAGAAGTGTAGAGAGAGAAACAGACAGATAGAGAGAGAGAGAGAGGGGGGGGGATAGGTATAGAGAAGAGAGAGGGAAAAAGATTCGCTGGTGCACGTGCAAAAGGGAAGAAAAGGAAGGCGGAAGAACTGCTTAAAACGCGAGCGCGAGAGAGCGCCGAATGGAGTAGATAGCGCCGGCGGCGCGGCCGCGAGAACGTAACTCTATATCAGAGCATTAATATACCATATCGCGTATTGATTCGGCGTTTTTGCGAGAGCGAGAAAGACACTCGCGGCTCTAGAGATATACAGAGCAAGAGAGCGAGAGAGAGAGAGAGAGAGCGCGCCTTTTTCTTCCTCCGCGCGCGTATAGTAGTAGTCGGCGACGACGTTACAGTAGCGTCATCGACCTTACTGACCCCGTAGAGCGCGAGCGCGGACGCGACTAGCCACCGCCACTATATGAAGGGGTGGGGGGGGGGGGCAGGCAGCAGCGAATGCACATACACGTATATACACTAGCGGCGTGGTGTGTACGCTTTGCGATGCTCGTGAAAATCTGGCGAACGTGCGCGCCGCCGCCGCTGTGGTTTAACGGTTACACCCCCGTGCAGCAGCCCGCCCCCGAGATCATTGAATTTTAATGGGGGAAGATCGAGGCGCGAATTGATCGGCTATTTGACGTATTTGCTTCGAAAATCACGCGGGTATAGTAGGGAGGACTGAGGAAGAGATAAATAGGTGATAGGGGGAGAAGTGCGGGTTGGGAATTTAATCGAGTGTCGAAAATATGGCGATTTCACGCGGTAGCGCTTGCGTGGCGACGGGTCCGCGCAGTGCCCGTCTACGTCTGCGGGAACGACGGTTTAGATCCTCGCGCGAGATTCATGTTTATTGTTGGAGAGACCGAGAGATTTGCTACTGACGAGATAATGGAGAATTATTTTTGCTGCCGAGAGTTTAACGGTTATGTTAACAATTTACTTGATAATTCTTGGGAATAATACTCGTTTATTTTTAAGTCAATATGTTGCACGTATTATCTTAGTGTATCTATTAGAACTATCTATAGGCTACCTATATATACGCTCGGCAAGTATTATATTGTATGTTTAAAAACATAATGTATCGAGTGGAAATCGTTGTTACCAAATAATATTAAGAGAAATTTAAGATTATTGTCTTACTATATATTATAAACTTATTCTGCTTAATATCAATTATTCGTATTATTATAGATTAAATTAACAGATTAAATCCTTTTTACTTTGTCTTTGGCTAAGCAGCGTAATAAAATAAGAAAAGTTTTTATCAGGGTTATATTCTTTTTGACGCTGTATACAAGATACATGCAAATGTATAGTATCTCATGTTGCTGTAACACGTTTTATAGTTTACGACACGTTTTTTATATTCGTGCAAAAGGAACCTTTGCATTCGAATGAAGAAATTATTCGATATAAATTTGTCTCCAACGGTAAGCAAATTACAACCTTGAGACTGATGCAAGTGAGCTCAAAAAGCTATAAAAATCTATTATCGTGGAAACCCTATAAAATTTTTACTTCGGAATTCGAAAAAGTGGTTTTTTCAAAGGCTACTAAAATCAAATGCTATTTCTCCTTATATTATTAATTTATAACAAAAAAATTTAACCTTAACTTTATTATAATTATTTTATAACAATTTTTCAACTAAAATTTATATCGATGATGAATTACTAACTTTTATAAAATTCAGCATCGTCATACTAAAATGTAAACAAACTGTGAATGAAATTTATACTGTCGTCCATAAATTAGTAGCCTGCTTTTAATAATGCTTTCATCATTTCTCTCCCTTTAATAGAAAAATTTTTAAGTGCTGTGAAAAAGGTAATGATACACAATAACGACGTTCCCAGGGTTTATAAAAGTATATCCAACGTACAATTGAATGGCAAAGCGATAAAATTGTAGATTTGCAACTGCGCATATTGCTGTAGCTTATAAGTAGGGCTATATGGATTATAACTCTAAAACAGCGCTCTACACCTAATGTTGACATTATAAAATTCTTTCTCAGAATCGTGTAAAGCAAAGCTCGACGCCGCCGCTTAACTTTATTACTAAAAACTATCTGTTTTAATAACTATAACGAGAAAATAGTATTCTTCCGAATTGCGAAAGAACTAGGACGTAACTGAAATAAAGTGAACGTCAAACTTATGCGAAAACATAGATAAAAGTCTGTTCAGTCCACTGACTTATATAAAATAGTCAAATGAGCACTTAAACTATTTCTCCCTGTAAGTGCGGTCGATATTCTCGTTGTATTATATTTTAGTTGAACTGATCTGTCGTCAGGAGTTACACATATATTACATAAAGTTTTCCGAAGATGAAGGCAACGACGTGACGCTCGAAATTTACATTCAAAAGACTCGAGATTCAGTTCGCACGCATGCTTCAAGTTAAATATATTATAACAAAACTTTGCTCATTAAATTGGTCAAGTCGGGGGGCGGAGGAAGTGATCGAAATCGGTCGGTTCGCTGCTGTCATTTATTTTACGAGTTTTCCCCGATTTTGGGGAATGCCTTTTTTCGAAATTCTTTACAAACGAGACTTTTATATTCATTTCAAAGTCTTTGCCGTTAAACCAGTTCTCGTATCCTCCTATGGAACCTTCTCGAGCATTGTCTTTTAGCGTTTCGAAATAATATTTGCGCTCAAGATGCTCCACTTTGACAAGGAAATTAATAAAAAAAAAAAAAAAAAAAAATAATGTCTTTCAACGAAGTTTGGAAAAATAATTTTCGCAAATTCAAAGTTGTCTGAAATCGAGATGAAAATACGAAATTATGTAAATACGAAAGTTAGACCTTTAGAATGTTCAGTGAACCCGGAGATTCGATGAGACGTTTCGAATAATATCCCAATGCAAGAGAAGTTAAAATGAAGACAGCGGCGAGTCTATCATCCAAGAACACACATTAGTCACTTGGCTTTGCAAAGCGCTCGTCTCATTTCAACTTTTGAACCCGACGACGAACTCAAAGGAATTTTAAAATCATCATTTTCTCCTTTGAGCCCCTTTCCCGCACACGCGCGACAAACGGGAGCAAATACGCACTCAGCGAAACCGCTTAGCCGAGCCTTTATAGACCACATATACATATACTTATATATACGCTCGTTCGTGATCTACGATGTTTACAATAAGCGCAATAGCGCGAATAATCGGGGCTAAATTCAATCGATGCGAGCTATGCGCGAGCGCGCGCGCAAGAGACACGCGCGCGGCGAGGCATACTTGAACGTATAGTCCCCGTTTCTCCCCGACGTTTTTCTCCCGGTAATACACACAGAGAGCGAAATTCGACACAGTTCTGTCGCGAGGCGGAAAAAAGCCTCGGAAAATCCAGACGGTTTTCCGTCGAGAGCCGAGATAAATCAGGGGCCCGAGTGCGCGGACGCGTAAATCTGTGCCGATACAAATCTACGGGGAGAGAAGACCTCTCTCTCCTCTTTCTCGTTTATGCTATTGTAGCCGCGTAGATGGAATTTCTCGGATACTTCGCGGGACGACGAGGAGGAGGAGGAGAAGTGGGAGGAAAAGTGAGAGTATGGAAGTCGGAAAAGCAACGCGCGCCGGGATACCGAGATAGAGGCATCTCCCAGAGAGAGAGAGAGAGAGAGAGGGAAAGAGTGGGGGGGAGGAGGGAGTGGAATGACTCGCGATTTCATCCCTTGCCTCTGAAGTGTCTGTCCGCAGACTTTAGGGGTATAGGGCGCGAGCGAGCGAGCGCGCGCCTGGCGAAAGAAAAGGGTGGCCAAGTGGAATACTGTCTGGCATGGTCAGACAGGCGTGTTACAGCGAGCATGTATATACCGTGACGAAGGGGGAGAGCGAGAGAGGGAGAGAAAAGGTGGGGGAAAGGCAGCCGAAGAGAGGGGGAGGAGAAGGCTTATTTGTCGCGGCTATTCGACGGCTCGTCTAAACACTAATTAATTTACTTAAAGGGATGACTTAATCGGTTTTCCTTGATCCTTGAGATACAAAATCCACACCAGCTGTGCGCGAGACAATTATTTCAACACATTAGTTTTTTTTCGGTTAGTAATATTATATAGTTTTTTTTTACTAAACATTCTATTTAAATTTTATTGCATTTTTTAAATTAAAAAATGAATAAAAATTTTAAGAATTGTAAATATTTTATAAATATTTACTATATTTGGCTTAACAGTAATAAAAATCCCGCATAAAAGACCTTACAACAAGAAACGGAAAGTTTGTGTAAAATAACAAAATTAAATCAAAGGAATAACAAGTCTCATTGTGATAGCAATCCAAACATTAATTAAGAAGAGTCTAGCTAAATAGTAATCGAAATATACAGCACTGACAGTATTGAAGACCTTGAAAGTACTTCCACATTCTCTAAGTCCATTAAAACTTATCGTATTGTATTACAAAAACATTACGCTCTTATTCTTAATGCATTTCCGACGAGTGCGCTGTATCTCTTGGCTACTTACTTTCTTACAATTTAGGGATACACTTTTTGCTGAAAGATAAATATTGGATTCCATACAATTCTATCTATATAGGTATATAATTTAGTTATAGAAATTCAAGCAAATAATATTTATTTTCAAGTATGAAAAATTTTATTAAAATTTAAATAAAAAAATGTACAAAAAATATTCCAAGCCCATAAATAAAGCAAAAGAACCATCACTTTTATTAAAATTTGATACTAGATAAATTTCTTTATCATCTCAAACAAACTATTTGATTCAATTCGTCGCGAATAAAGAGCGCATAAAGGCCAGTGCAATAAAGAAAAAAATAAAGACCGCGAAAAGCCGTAAAAGGAATGATTATTAGAGCCCTAATGTACCTTTGCGGGCAGGAAACAGTAGTGGGGCGGAGGCGAAAAGGCGAGCGCGCGCGCGCGTGCCGAGAGTCAGACTACAGAGCGCAGGGGCGAGTTTACTCGGCGTCGAGGGTCGGCGAAATAATTGAAAATAAAAACGATCGCCCGTCCGTCCGGACGCCCCGCACGCAGACGATCGTAAGTCGAATATCCTCTTACGGAGAGAATCTCTATCCCGGAGGGAGGGAGAGGCAGAAAAAACACATACGGGCGCGACCGTCCGTCCGAGCGCAGAAAGGAGAAATCTTTCTTCTCCGAGGGACACATATATACACATACTCACACATATACATAGGGCGCGCGTGCGAAAGAGAGAGAGAGAGACGAAGAGAGGGATACACGCAGAGTGAGAGGGAGCGAGCGAGAAGTAGTTAGGGGTAGTCAGGCGTAGTGAGGCAGTCAGGCAGGTTAGAAAAGGCGGAAGGCAGACGGGCGGCAGACGCCCCATGCTTATCTCCCCGCCTGCCGCCCTCTCTCCCCCCTCTCCCTCGCCCTCTCTGTCTCTCTCGCGCTTCACAATCCGTGACTCACCAAACCGTTAAGGGATGAAGCCGCGCCGCTCGCGTCTGTGTGTATATACGACACCTCTAGCCAGGCGCACGCGTATGTGTGAGCGCTCGCGCCAAGTGCGAGAAGTATGTGCATACGTATGTAATGTACTTGCTGTTACATCCCTTGTTCGCTGGGCAGGCGGCTGTGCACTGTATGAATGCTGTGGAGTTTCGCGGGGTTCTGTATATTTTGCCAGAAGATGGACTGATTTTCCTTTGCATTATATTCTTACCGAATTATCCATCATTGTTACAACAATTTCAGCGTGTATTTTTTTTATGAATAAATTTTCAGTCATCAATCTGCTCGAATGAGGATAAATTGATTCTATAATTATATTTTTACATTTAAAGACACGGACAATATCTTTTTAAATATAAACTCACTTTATTTGTATCGGATATTTACGAAAAACTTGAAAATAAACGATTTTATTTTTCTATACAGATACACGTAACCCGTATACTCAATCGATGTAAGAAATCATAAATTTTAAAAAAGTTTGACCCCCTTAGTCCTGCAGGAGAAAGTTGAGAAAGTGACCGTTAAATTATTAATACGAGAGAAAGGATGGCAACCGCAGTTAGAGAAATAATAGGTCTACAAGCTTTTAAGAAATATTATACGGAGAACTAAAAACGGTTTCCATTGATATAGTATTCCGGTAATTGTAACGTACGATAGCGAGAATATTTTTTGCCTCGGTCTTACCGTAACCACATGGGGACATTATCTACTTATAATGATTCTTACAGACAATACTCAATTTATCGATTTTAATTTCTCGGTAAACTTTCGCTAAATTTTTGTATGACATTTAATATGAATAAATATAAGTTATCAGTAATTCAAGTGTTATGAAGAACGCATTTTAAATTATTAAAATAATGTGTAAGACGTCTTCGGAGAACATGAATTAATTACATCTCAAAAGAAACATATTACGTGTACTTTCGTTGAAAGAATAGAAAAAAAAAATGAACTAACCATAATTAGTCCTCTCATATTCTAGGGAAGTTGAGAAAAACACGGTTAAAGTTTACAAAGTATCATGGGAAAGTATGTCTGTATATACGTGTTCACCAGACTTCGCCGTTTCTACTTATAATATATACATAGCCATTCTACTTACAATGAATATACTTTGTATGCGTATATCTTTTTTAATAAAATACAGTAATTCTTTGTATTCATCCGAGAATTATTATAAAACTATAATTATGGACACCTTTATACATTTTGAGACTGTGATGGTACAGTTGATGATAAAAATTTTCAGATTCAAAATTATAAGCACTAAGCACTTATCCACGTTGGTTAACGGTCCGACATCAAAGAATAATCAGCGCCTGAAAAAGTTTATACGGAGACTCGAAAGGAAGTTAATAAAGCGAGCAACTTTTCCTCCTTCGCCCAACTTCGTTCCACATTTTTTCTTCCATATCCCTCGCGCATGTATACATATACAATACACTCGATTTGCCGCCCCCGAGCGCTTGCTCGCGCCGTTATGTAATACCACGCGCGCGCGCGCGCGTTCATGCGCCGACGAAAAAAGAGAGTATCCTCGTTGCATGAACTATTTCATAATGCACTCGGTACGCTGCGCTCGCGCGAGCCGCAAAAAAACGAGCGTTACGCCGACGTGGACACACGTACGTCGATATTCTCCGTGTACAAGCCTTACTTTAATATACTTAGTGTTTACATTGCTAAACCCCGGGGCGAGCGACACGAGCGTGCAGCAAGAGAGAGAGAGAGAGAGACCACATCGGTCTTCCTTACCGACCCTCGCATGCCACACGTTTTATCAACGAGCGCGCGCGTGTGCGACGGAAACCGACCTTAGATATTTAGCGCGAATATGTGTGCGTGCGAGCGTGTACCGAAGGTGGATACTGCGCTACAGCCGAACGCTGGCGCATCACGCGAGCCCCCCGTACGCGCTCGGCTTATAAATATTTAAATCTTCGGCACTCTCTCTCACTCTGCAGTTATACGAGGGGCAAGAGAGACAGTTCAATCAGAAATATAAAACGGAAATGTCACGGATACGCGGAGGGAGTGAGAATGTAGGGAGTGCAGGAGGAATGAGCGAGATAGAATGAAAAAATCGATCCTCTCTTTATCCCCACCCGTTGGGTGCGAGCCGGCCGAACCTTGGAAGCGAGCACGAGAGAGAATATCTCTCTCTCTTTGCGAGCCCGACGATATAGTTGGGAAAATATTGCGACAATATAGTTGGGCGAAGTTACACGGTGCTCGACGGATAAACTCGCATTACGGGAGGGTCCGCGATTTATAGCGGTGCAGTCTGCCAGTCGATAAGCAATGTCCGACGACGCATTAGGCTGACTTCACACACGCTTACATAAACTACTCCTTTTCGCTCTTTCCCTCTCTCTCCGTTCGCTCTCTGTGCGGGGGGGCATTCACTAAATTATCAAATTAATGCTCATTTTTCGCAAAAATTCTCCGAAATACGATACGTATACGTTTTCCGGCTGGATTTTCAAAACAGTCGTAGCATCGCAACTTCACGTTAAATCTTCCGATATCGACTCTGTAGCAGCGATTTTTTGACAAATACAACAAGTTTATTTTATTCGGCCTGTCCTCCTTTTTAATGAACACTATTGTTTTACTTATACATCTTTGCGTATAATAAATTTAAATGCCTTCGTTGTAAGTTGTTTCCACGATCTCTCATTATTTATGATGTTAAACCAAACCGAGATTTTCGTTAGCATTAAATTCAGGGCAAAACTATTGGTGCGCTAAATTATGTACGGGCGGCTACACTTTTCTCAGCACTATAAAGTTAGCAAAAGATCCGGAATGAATTCAACGGTAAAGAAAGGCGACGGGAATCGGTGCACTTTTACACAAATGTAGCTTTTTTATGCTTAATAATACAAAAGATATGAATTCACAATTCTCCCCCGCTGAGGGGGGCGAGCACATAAAAACACGTCATCGAACGGAGGTCGTGTCTCTCGGCGAAGGAGGCGATTTTATACGGCGGAAAAATACTTCTAGTCTATGCCCACCGTCGCGAGCAAGCGCGAGTGCGCGCGCTGACGGAAAAAGGAAGAGGAGAGGGTGTACTTACGCCAACGACCCCATAACTGTTAAGCAATAACTCTATTCAGTCGGTGCAGACTAGAATACTCAACAGAAAATTAGTTCGATGACACTTTTCATAGTCCGCTCTCGCGTATTCATTTCTGGTTTACGATAGAAAAAAAACGCTGATCGTTAAGTTGTCCCGTTAATCTTTTTTTTTTTTTTTGCGGAGATGTATAGAGGTTAACATTTTGTCTTATATACTTTTCAGTCCCGAATAAACGTGCAGTCGAGTGATAACTTGCATGGGAAAAGTTTTATATCAACATGGAACATTTGACGAACAGAATATAGACGTAAAGTTATATCCGATCATAAAAATTTGTAAATTTTCAGTATTAAATAATGCCATTATTTTATGAAAAAGATATCATCCCGCAAAACGTCTCGTTCGTATAATATAAAAATTCATAATTATTTAAATACTTGTTCTAATAAGGTTTGAATTTAATCCAATGTACGTGATGTTGATTATATGAGCATTAAATTTGAATAAATACTACACAATTTTGCAGAAGATATTTTAAATAAAATAACTTGGGGTAATTCGGCGACCTTAAGAATATTTTCTTTCTCCTTCTGTAAAAATGCGTTGGGATGAAATTGTAAAAAAGAATTTAAAGTATACTAAGTATACTACTAGGAAAAAAATTGATAACGCCCCAAATGTGATATGGGATTTGTAGAGTGAAAAAGTTTAAAATGTGCGTTTTGGCAAAATTATCTGACATGATTCGGCCAATATTGAAAAAAATAGAATAAATTAAGTATAAACGGTAAAAATTAATAAAATTTATGTTTCTAAATATGTAAATCCTGTATTTAATTCTTAATTCCTATGAATAATTCTTAGTATAAAGGAAATGAAGGAATTCATTTGTGATTATGTTACATTCTATAAATGATTTTGGAATTCTATATGGGAGTCTCCGAAAACTAAACGAAAAATTCATTTTGATGAATGAAATTCATTATTGCTAATCATATTTTTCAAGTTTCTTCTCAGAAGAAGACACATAAATGACTTCCTCAAAATAAAGCGAACTTCACACCTTGTCATATTTATTAGATCACATTTTCTTTACAGATCCCCTATAACATCGAATCTTGTAGCAATATTGCTCCAATGTTGCTTTTCCAAATTCAACATATTCACGAATATTCCAGCAGTATTTCTTTCAAGGGAAGCAACGTTGGAGCAAACCTTTATTTCCGTTTTTAGTTTAAAAAAAAATTTAAAAATTATTTCCGTTTTTCATTGCTTTTTTTAAAATGATGAGTCAAGCTCTCTGTCATAGCAATATTGCAGCAATATTTAGCCAATATTTAGCAACACGAAAGGAATATTAATTTTATACTTATATTTTTCTGCTGATTTTTCTAATGATTTAGCAATATTGCAAAAATATTTGTACAATATATGAACACTGGAAGAATGTTCCCGTTTGGCCACTGATTGTTGGAGCAATATTGCCTCAATTTCCAAAATATATTAGTGAATTTCCCTTTAAGGAGAATATCGCGAATATGTCAAAGCAACATTGAGGCAATATTGCTCCAACAATCAGTGGACAAATGGGAACATTCTTCCAGTGTTCATATATATTGTACAAATATT
>JAPYZO010002090.1:0-15680 GCA_030522905.1 Torymus flavipes
CGACTATAAATCTTAATATACCTATGTTCTAGTTTGTTGGTAATTACTTTTCCTACGTACTTGAGAATTAAATAATGAAGTGTGAAAAAATAAGTGTCGAGCGGAACGCGAACTCACGGACCCGTGGTTTGGTAAATAATATCGCTCTCAAAACGTCTTCTGCTGAATTGACGGTCTCTCGTCTTCTATATACGTTATATACCCAAACGTCGACGAAACCTCCGTGAGTGACACTTTTATTTCAAACTTAAAAATCATTCTCTAAACTAATTTGTTCACATTACTAACAAAATAATTGGAGAAATTGGAATTCCCTTCAAACACTATTCAATAATTCAAACTATACAATTCTAACTGTATGGTGAAAATCTTACAAAAATTTACAAATGTTTTACGAAATTGAAGTGTACATAGTACAGTATAAATTGTCTACAATGTTGAATATCTAACGTGATTTTAGATTATTCTACAAAAAGGCAAACGATCTATATATGGCGGTTTTGATTCATTAGCGAAAGTTCTAATTACTAATTGTACTGACAAGACATGCCAGAATAGAGCCATAATTTTTGAAAACTCATTCCCGACAACGTTTTCCGCATAACGCGAATACTATCTGCTCTATTAGCTGCCGAGCAATTTCCCACGCTGAACAAAAAAATTCTCCCTCCACGAACGTCCGCCTATCCGGTGCGTGTATGTACTTCTGCTGAAATCACACAGAGATACTCGTGGAAAATGTATTTCTCGGAGCTCGCGCTTTTCCGGGACTAGTTCCAGTTTTGCTTCTCCGCTTCAATGCTGCTAGTGTATCGAGCCCGTACATGCTTTTGTGTGAATGTTATCGGTCGCAAAAAACATGCATCGGCTCCTACACTATAGCGCAACGTGTATACATGCGCGCTCATTCCATTAATACACGAAAAAGACGCGATGGTGATTGGTTTTTGCTTTTTGGCGTGTGTGTGTGTGCAAAAGCTGCTTTCCGTACGAACATCGCTTCTGAGTAAGTGCTCGCTCTCGAACGAAAATTCTAGTTCGTTTTTGCGCCCGGTCAGAAAAATAGCTTGCTCTTTTCACGAATAATGATTAGTATTAATAATATAATATAAAGCTCATTTTATTGTTGAAATTTCATATTTATGTAGCACGGATGTGTAATTTATTATCAAAGATAATCAAAAATAATGAGTAAAAGATTAATTACTATATATGTGTGTGTGTGTGTGTGTAATTATTTTTAATTAACAACAATTAAGAAAGAGAAGTCGGTGCCGATAATCAAAACCAACTTTTAATTTTAATTGGTTTCTGCAAGTTTTTGCACAAAACTGCTGCAGAATTTTGATAGGCTGAATAGTCTGTATTCGGTACCATACTTGTACATAGCTATTTATGTGACGAAGCCGAGTTCAAGCATTCCTTTTTCTAACTACTATTATTTATTATATTAAATCAAGACTAAATAATTTTTAGAACGTCGTGTGGCAATAATATATATATAATTTAAACAGAACTTGCCTTCAATTAGTGAAATTTTCTACAATTTATTTTGCAAAATATGAAAGTGTTTGCTTAGCTTCTTTTCACATTTTCTATTTATATGCACAACAGTGAATTAAAAAATGTGTCACTAGATTAACCACTTTCTAATTCAAGTATGTTTAAACGTAATCGTTAGGTAATTATATTTTTAAATTACTTTAATGTATTTGCGAATTTCTCTGAGATTTGATTAAAATCGTTTCGCGAAAGATATAAACATTAGAAATCATAATGTTTTTAGGGAGACAACAAACATTTTCATAACAATGTTGATTTTGATACTGTATATGTGTTAATAAATAATGTCATACATTAATTCGATGAAATGAATTTAAAGACAACAGCATACGTTTTCATTTCCGCGGTAATTTTTATCGTCTACTAAATGAATAATTCTAATTATAATAAGTAGCATACTAATTTATAATTTCTAATCAATTAAGTCGTATATTAAATAATGTAATTTAATCTTCAAAACACGGCTTATATTCCCTGATAACATGGCATTGAGAAGTTTCAATGGGTAAAAGCCGGAATTTCGATATAGGAAAACGTGAAAACGCAGCAGCATTTTGTCTCGCCGGCAAAACAAAGCGAATGACAGCGGCAAAGCGCCTATGGCGTCGTGTCTCCCGGCGTCGTCAGCGAAAAAGGTGCGGTCATCCACATCGGTCAAAGACACTCGTCCGCGTCTTTCCTCCTCACTCTCACTCGGTGGCTTTCGGGTGAAAGTAAAAGCCGGCTACACCGGCTCGCATTGCTGCATCCAGCTCCTCCTTGCAGAGCGGTATTACCCCCCTCTGCCGGACGGATAAAAGTCAAGAATCAAGAGCGAGACTGCGCTCTTTTTTGGAGGCGCGCACACGCGGCTCGCTTTCGAACTGGCTCGTGCGCCGGGAGGAAAAAGGAAGCCGTGGAATGATTTCGATCGGCAATTCTCGCGTGCGAATTGTCTTCGCGAGTGTATCCTCTAAGAAAAGGGGAACTTTGGTGGGAGAGAGGAGGAGAACAATGACAAAGAGAGAAAGAGATGTGGTCGGCTTATCTTGGTTTCGGTGCGTGCGACGTGCGAGCCGAGATATCGATTCCTTCCTCTCTCGAGAGAGCGAGAAAGGAAATCGAGAAACAATTTCCTCCATTGTCGCAATTTTCCAGGATTTTTCCAATCTTCTCAGGCAGGTGTTTTTTGCGCTCCCTCCCCTTTTCAAAGGCTCAAACGACATTTGAAATAATCGTTTCTCATTGAAGTGCGGTTGATGTTTTTCTTTCATTGTGTATTTTCCGTAATGATTTTAATTTCATATATATTTTCTAATTAAAGATTTTTTCCTGTATAAGATCGATATAGCTTTATAGGAAATAGTCGTAGTATTAATTTTTTTTTTGTTTGCATGTACATAACTGCGAACGTAAGACTTGATAAAACGAAGACTGATATGATTTTAAAAATTTCTGGCCGGTTTTGCATGATATAATGTATTCTTATTTTATTGATAATCGTAATAAATATGCAAAAATAACTCGTCCCGTAAAAAATATCAGTGCTTGTAAATACTAGACGAAAATTTGTGAAAGAAAAAATATTAAAAATGTTTTAATCTTATAGAACATTTACAATGAAAGTACAGTATTTTTAGAAAATGTCTACTCTAGATCTATTTGACTGGTTTTGTCCAGACAAAGCTTACTCTTTTTATGTTGGCTTGCACAGCCCGAGAGTAGCAGTACATTATGTACCTGTAGGTCATGAAACAGGAGATTCTGGCACGCTTGTGAGTATGTTGCCCGAGGGAAGGCAAACTCTCACGGGTGACAGGAATCCCCTTGAGCGCTCGTGGTGCATATACTATTTTTTGACATTTTGGACGTGAAATTAGGACTCTTGTGCATGTCTAGGACACTTCCCTTTGCGGTGTAGGGTTTAACCGAATTTTGCGCTTAATAGAGAGTTAAAAATAATGTTCACGCCGTGGGCATAAAATATAATTTTACACCCTATAGGTACAAAAAGTATTCAAGTATAATTACTTTTTGTTTCATAGCAATTTTCAAGTTTTTAATTTTGTATTTTTTAAAACTAATATTGTTTATGTATTACACTACAAATACTGATTTTAAAAAGAAATGATATTTATGGTTTTATTTTAAATCGTACGGTATTGTGATTTTTGTAACTACTAACATGAGTTAAAATGAATAAAAAATCATCCAGAACTATATTTCTTTACCTTTTTTTAGATATTCTGAACACGATCCAGATGTTATCTTGATGGGCAGAGGCCCCTCACATTGTGTTTAAACGAAATAACATGAAGAATTATTTTAATTACTAGAAAAATGTCCACTTATTCTATTAAATTTAAACAACACGTTAAAACGTCATAAATTCATTGAAAATTGGATTTTATTATGTTTTCACTATACTATGATGTATTTGAAAGAAGATGTAAAATGAAAACGATACACCTTTCTATTTTTTTAACAAAGTTCAAAATCAGTCTTTCTAGGTTTTCATTGATAGGTGGCAAGTCCATTTTATCCCTACACTTCCATTCTCGCTATCGGATTGACACACCGTAGATATATAAGTGGTTGGCCGATTAAATCTCGAGCGTTCTTGACGGAACTGCTTTCACAGAGCCGATTTTGGATGCGATTTTCAACAGCGATTCGTATCAAGGTTTCATCTTACAAATACAATGCAATCAACAAAGTAGCTCTAAAATATCTTGAAAATATAAATGTGTGAACGGTACTAGTAAATTATGTGAGTGTCTGTCTAGTGAGTACGTCTTTAAAAAGAAAAAACAAGTCTCTTAATATACAAAGTGCATTTGAAAAATATTTTGGTTTTAAAAAGAACAATTTTGTTAAATTCTGAATTGCTGATGCGGTATATTTAACTTATTCAATAATATTATTGATTCAAGAATGTCGAAGTCGAATTTGTTTATATGCCTACATTAGAGAAAGAAGTAAGATCATCGATTAACTGTTATATTTGTTTAACAAAGATCCAATGATCTCTTAAAAAATCCCTGATAAAATGTTCATTTAGTTAGCCTTTATCGATTTTGAGATTTAGGGACTTCTTCTCAGAAGAGAATGGTTATTTATTTTGTAACGATGCTGATGGTCTCTTTTTCAAACTGCAGTATCAATATGTGCTTAAAAGTTTAAGTCTTTTTATAGATTCTAACTAAACATTGCTGGCAATGAAAAACCATCGATACCAATGTTATGCGGTACGCAAATAAAAGAAGCATTATATAAAAAAATTCTGTTCAAATACAGAATACAGAAACTAGGACAACAGAATGTTATTTGACTACGCCTTACCTATTCCAAAAAAGTTACCACCATTTTACATCAAATCAGTTCTGTAGTTGAAAACTTTTTCCAAATCAATGGACCAATTATAATTGATCCATTATGATTGATATTGTGATAAATCACCTTTTAATTATGATAAAAAAAATTATTGTCATGCTGAAAAATATGCAGTCACTAAAAACTTTACCACTATTTTTTATTTAATTGGACAAAAAATCTTAACGCGAAACTTCATTTCAAAACCAGTTTATTAAGAATTAAAACAATAAAATATTTTTTGTTACGTAAATGTAATTTTGATAAGTAAATAAAATGGTAGTTAATAGTGATGTTGTATTACAAAATAATTAGAATAGATTGACAAATTATTTTTACGACTTTTTGCACTCATTTTTACGTCCTTTCTAGGAAACAATTTTTCTGAAAATATCGACAGTTTATTTAGTGTATAGGCACTTTCTAACATACAAAAATATTTTTTACTCTAACAGAATTGACATGATATAATTTTTAATTGTATAATTATATTAAATTATATCCTGAATCGATCAACTCTGTCATGAAGTCTATAACTATAGAAGCCATTGTCTTTATCTGCACTTAAAATTAATATCACACTTGTGTTTGAGAAAATTTCTCATAGCAAATAAACAATAGAATAAAATTTCTTCCTAGAAATCAGAGCCTGATGAGTTTAACGTCCTAGAAATATGTAATAGTATCTTTTGATAAATATTTGTCACGTATGTAATAAAATATATGTTATTCATATATATGTATATATATAATAGGATGTAAATAATAATAATAATAATAATAATTATAATAATAATAATAATAATAATTAAAAAAAGTCACAAAACAATAACAACAAAAACAAGAAAAATACTCATTATAATAATAATTGTAATAACAAATATTGTCTTTAACATTTTATTTTAACACAACGAAATATTTTATCTCATTAAAAAATTTTCTTGCATAAGAATTTCCATTTCTTTATTATGAATGCTTTGTGACTGTGATAAAAATTAATTTATTTTAATTACGTATTTTATTAAAAAAATTTAATTAACTTTTCTAATTCAACATCTGGAATATAATTTTGCACAAGAAAAATTAGGTTTCTTTGATTGCGTGAAAGCTTGCAATTCACGATATACTACGAAGAAAATAAAGGCACCCACTGAAATTAGCAAAAGTTATTAAGTTTACTAGCTATGCGTATAAATATTTGTACATTGTATTATAACGGTATGAAATGAAAACGTGAATAATTATGTATGTTCTTTTAATACTTCTTCTTCCTAAGTATAAAGGCTACGTATTTAAATTTAACATTCGCGATACGAATACTTTTTACTCTTGTTAGAATCTCTAGCCTGCGTGAATATCCACAAGATGAGAGAAACGTGTGTCGTTTTGTGTACAGAGTAAACTAAGCAAATATTTTCTTATTAAACATTATCATGTTTTATAAATGTAATACTTTTATAACGAAAATCATTATCTTAATATTGAATTAGACATAATTCTCTATTTTTATAGTATACTTAAAAAACTAACAGTTTCTACTAGACGTGGGAAAAATAAAATTATAGTTGATTAAAAATTTTATTCTAACATGAGCATAATACGGCCGTTTAACTTGCCAAGGGGCCGTTAGTTCAAAGAACCCCGAAAGCTGTTAAAAGTCAAGTACCTGCAGAGTCAGACGAGCACGTCCTTCTAGACTCGCGTGCAGTGTGTATATATATACGTGTACGAAAGAGCGTGCGATGTGCGATGTCGTAAAAAATTTTCCCAATTTTCTCCGTTGTAGTTCCTCTGGACTTACTCTAGACAGCGTATAATTCGCCATCATTAACGTCTGCAGGATGGCGCCTCTGTAGCGGGCGCGTCGGTGTATGTGCAATGGTCTCTGCGGCAGCAACTCACGCACGCGAGAGTGAGGGAGAGAGAGAGACAGGGAGAGGAGATGCGAGCAAGTGCAATTTATCCTTAACGACTCGACCACGAGAGACGAGATACACCGGTCTCTCCCGCTTACGCGCGCGTGGATCTATCTCCATTTTCACTGCTCCGAATGGGTCGGGGCGTGTGCTCACGTACGTATAGGCGCGCGCGCGCGCACGCTCGAGCCGCCGTTTACCGGTAACGGCCGTTAGAGCGCAAGAGAGAAAAGCCAAACTAGTTCTGGGCGATTTTTCAGCCGACCGGAGTATAAAGGAGAAATTCCGTGTCGACTGATCTATCATTGACCGTCGAACCGCGCAGTCGTGAGGAGCTTTGGTGAATTCGCAGCGTGAGACTGTATCTCACTTTGTCATTACAAAGGGGACGATATTTGCTCAATGACATCCAACCCGTGACGACGACTGCTCCTCTTCTTTTGCAAGCTCATCGAGGTCAAAGGGACTTCACGATGAATTTTCTCGTTAGTACTTTATTATTATTTGTTCTATTTTTGCATGCTTCAAAGTCCACCTACGTAAAAAGCTAGACGTTAATGAAAATGAAAGCTACACAAGTTATTACATTTTCTGGGTCAAATATGGTCATCATCTTGGAATCTAAAAAGTCAATCTTGTTTTTTATAACAAAAATTAACTAATAATAATATTAAACTACTTAATTTAATAAAATATGAATTAATTTTAATCCAATGTCTCTATAATCATTTTATAAAAATTAATGAGAAAACTGTGTTCTAGATTATTCTGTTGCTTTCGCCAGCGGCGATCTGTGCTCAGCGCTACAGGAAAAGCACGAATCCCAACGATGAACCCTTTTTACCCATTAATCCGGACTATCCTTACAATCCGAAGCTGATGAAACGCGGCGCCGAGCAAACAGCCCTCCAGCCACAACTACCAGCGCCTCAGCAGTCGCAAGCTCTTACGCAAATCACGCCCGAACTCTACGCTCCCAAAGTCGACGCTCGCGACTCCTATTCCGCT
The DNA here is from genome assembly GCA_030522905.1 of Torymus flavipes. NCBI lineage: Eukaryota > Metazoa > Arthropoda > Insecta > Hymenoptera > Torymidae > Torymus > Torymus flavipes. The sequence goes on from JAPYZO010002090.1 coordinate 7,839, forward strand.
AGTTACGGTCAAAGTCCTTACGGTGCAAGTCCATACGCCCAGACTCCCTACTATCCATCGTCTCTGGCTTCTTCCTACGACCCTTACTCGAAAGCCTCATCGACAGCTCAAAATTCCTTGGCTAGCTCTCCCTATTACCAGTCATCTTATTCCTCCTACAATACCAACCCCTATGGTCTCTTAGGATCATACGGCTCTCCCTACGGTGCATCAAGTGCCGCTAACTATGGTGCATCGAGTGCAGCTAACTACGGTGCTACTCCACCTTCGAATTTCGGAGCGTCGCCTTATGCTGGCGCGTCGGGACCTCCACCTTATTACTATTACCCTCCTTACTATTATCCAAATTATTATGGCCAGCCACCCTATCCACCACCACCTCCCGGATACCCAGGTGCGCCTTCTAAACATCATAACGACGAGGAAGATGACTACGAGGACGAGAAAAGACGCGAAAAAAGCAAGAAAACTGGCAGTTCGAAGAACAGAGTGAGAAACTCCGATCGTGATTCTAACACCGAGTACGTAGATGGTGCTAATTATATCATATCCAGCACGAAGGATTTGGATGGTGAGTCCAGTAGCCACCGAAGCCCTAGCGCATACAATCAAATCGAACAAGATTCGGATGTGCAGCCACGTAACGCCGTTCCGAAAGCAACTTACCGCCTTGTCAGCGTTTCTGGACAGCAGCCGACAGCTGACTACAATGCTGGCCCCAGTGGATACATCAAAGTCCAACAACTCGAACAATTGATGCGTCAAGCTCTAGCTAGGCTTCTGGCGCAGAATGCCGCTCAACAGGCGAATCTTCAGCAAATCCAGCAAGAAGTCACTCAACAACAGGCGAGCAAGGACAATCAACAGTACATCAGCATACCGAACACAATAGCGAAAACAGGACTGAGCTACGTAGTAAATCCCACCATCATCAACCGAGCTAATCCAGGCCAATACAACCCCAGTCAATTACTGCAGCCGGTTAATAAGCAATCTTCTTACGTGCAGAAAGCAGCGACAAGCGTGACCCTTCAGCAATCACCTGGAATTTACATTCCACCTCACAAAAATGGCAATGACCAATCATCACCTCCAGAATACGGAGACTACGATGCTCCGGAATCTATAACACCAAGAAATCATGCGACCGCCGAACCGACCCGTGCAAGCTATCCATATTCGACGTACCGACCAACGCAGCAAACGAATCTTGAGGATGTTAATTTTGGCACCAAACACAAGACCAAGAGTTAGACGTAGTATATTGATTATATTATTTCTAACTGTTATTCGAGGCTAAATTAGAATGTAAGATTGTGATTTATTTTCAAAATGTGGGCAAATTATGGCAAATATGTGTATGTATGGTGCGTTTATATCATGCGTTATCGATAATTCAAGCTATTTGAAAATTTTAAAGTTATGCAAAGAATAAGTGTCCCTCAATAAATTATGAATTTGTAACATTTGTAAATTAAGTACTGTTATAAGAGGTGCATGTTAATTAATTAAGTTGTATGATTTCTCTGTGTATTTAAAAGATAATAATTATTAACTTCCAAATAAATGGATGCATAGAGTTTCCTATTGAAACTCATGTTTGTTGTTACAAATAAAGCTGTTATGAAAATATTCAAAAATATACTATTTATTTCTTTCCTATGTTTTTCTGAAGAAGATGTGAAATTTTACACAAATCACTACCATATCAGCGCTGGCAATTTTTTAATTTTTAATATCATTCCATTTATTACTTTTTTAAATAAAACTTTAAAAATGTGTATTGCTGGATGACAAGAAGAGTGAGTTTTTAAGAATCAACGTCACCCCAAACATAAAATAATCTAACAAAATATCTTGAATTTTGAACCACATATTCTTCACGTGATTGCGAAAGGTAATAAACTTAATAAGTTTCTAGAAGCAGAGAAAATAAAAAAATAACGATGTCAGTATAATCAAGATTTATCACTATTATCAAAAATGTATATATTGCTGTAAAAATTTAATTTTACACAACTATTTTACGAATTTATAACGTACAAAACTATTTCTTACAGCTATACTACGATTTGTTTGGGTGATCATAGCTATAAATTGCCTCCTTTCTTAGCCTGAGCTAATAACTCTTTTCGTTAATTGGCAAGTTAACTTTTCTTTTTTGTCCTCAAATTTCATTCTCCACTGAGAAGAGTACTAAAAAAAATTTCCATTTGTTACACAACTTACCGTTTCTTATCTCGAGCACCAAAGCCCTCTGTATCTTCCGACCACGATTACCGAAGATATTAAATTAAAAGAATGTGTATAGATAACAAGCTTGCTTTCATCCCTGAAATATGCACGCAGGGCGTCTAGCAGCGCATTATATGTAATTCATTCGCAGAGCTCTTGTCTCGCGGCATTTTATTTTGCACCGGCACGAGTGCGCGCCATTGATTAATGAATTGGCCGCTTCTCTTTTTTAATTACGGCTTTTGATTAATGCGCCCAGACGAGGCCACCGGCGAGCATTCATTAACCGTACATGCTTCCCTTTTAATTAGACGTCATTTCCAAGTTGCGCGCTCTCAGCCCGCACTACGCGCAGAAAGGATTACGCGGCGAGCTCTTCCTTTATGAAAAAAGAGAAAGAATGGATCATGCGCGATATATGTGAAGGTAACAAATGGCACTGCGAAGCCGCAGAGTAAGAGAGATTCTTATAAGAGTTGCAGGTGAGCCGAGAGCGAAGTTGAAAATGAGAGTGAGTGTATAGTGGTCAAGAGAGTGGATGTAGTCCTGTCCAGTCGGTGAGAGCCTCGCACTCTCGCGCTCGCGCTCGCAGATAGATGATATCGATGCCGAATGCTGGTAAGATTGGATGTATAGAAAGAGATGATATTTCAAAACGCCCTCGTTCAAGTATGTATGCATCTGTTTGCTCACATTCGATCAATGAGAGTGCATGACTTTTCTCGCTCTATAAAAACGTTACTTCTATATCTTTTCAAATGAAAATTTTGCAGAAATAATTTTTATTTGATTTCTTACCAATAAGACACATTAATAAAGCATGAATAATGCTTAAAAACAAAATTAACAGCGTTTTGATTTGATCTTATTTTACGAAAATGGTATTATCATCTGAATATTAAGGAAAAAACTGGAACGTGATTTTGAACATGTAGTAGTATTAAGAGGTACATCAAAGCTGTTAAAAAGTAAATGTAGCACACGCATACAAGCATCGGCGATTGTCGTGCATTGATACAATCTAATTGACAATGCTGCCAATTCCAATAGCTGCTTTATCGATTGACACGTAGGTACTAGTGCAAACTATTGCATTCAAACCTTGGGCATTGTCCCTATATAGACACTTTCAAAACTCGAGCGTTGTCCACGTTCGAGTTTCGGGTAATATCGCATATTCCAGTGCTAATGCATTCTTCTGGTTAGTTTGACTCTCGATTCAGTAGAAATTCGATTTCGATTTCGCTCGAAAATTAAGTGAGAATTCCGTTGAATGGAAGAACATTTGTTAGTAGCAAATCGTCAAGTATTATAAAAGTAAAATACATGCCTACATATATAATTCAGATTTAATAAACTACAATTAATTCTATTTTATTTTTCTCTTAAGAAAGTTTAAATATAAATCGGCTAAACTTCTTTTTATTTTATTTCAATTGTACATTATTTCAAATTTGAACAAAAATAAAATAATTTTAAATCAATTATTAATTGAGCGATATTTTGGAGATCAGAGTTTCAAGATCCTCCCATAGATGGCAGTAATAGTAACGACTTTTAAATTAAGAAATAGTATCGGGTATAGAGCACTTTCACCGCACCTGCTTTATACGTGCAATTTATTTATGTTGTGAAAATATCCAGACACTAAATCAGTTTAGGAAAATCATGTTACTTTCTGTATTTCACGAAACCAACTATACATCACGTTTATAAGTAGTAATTAAATTTACAAAAAATAATATTTTGTTACTTTTTTGTTGCAAATATTTTTACATAATAATACTAGAACAGATCAAATTATTTTATAAAAATAAGATATATTCTGGCTTTGAAAGAAGTTTCTTTATATTATTTCAAAATTTGTAAAATCATTTTTTGTTAAATATACTAATTTTATATGACAACAACTATAAATTAAACATTTTTCACTATAACTTTCAAGCAATTTATTTGCTTTCCCTTAAAACTCGTACTTTCTCAGTCAGATTGACAGTAACAAAGTCCACGCATTAAATATTCTTGAAAAATCACGTAAACAGCCGCGAAATGCAGAAAAATCTGGAGGATTTTATACGAGCGAACATGTAGCCATCCCTCATGCCGCGAGATCGTTCTAAAAATTACGGGTGCACGTGTCACATCCTTCTCTAGTTAACTGAATACAAACGTCCGTCTCTGTCGCGAGAGGCGTGTGTTTTACCTTATACTGCGAGTGATAGAGATAAGTACGCAGGTACAAAAGCTGCTCTACAATAAATCGGTCGGACCCATGTACTCTTACTTTCTTGCTTCTCTATACGCTGGTTTCGCTGGTCAGGAAGAGAAAGAACTATACGGACGGCAAGAGGGATGGCCAGAGAACTGAGCAGAAAACTCATCGTTTATTTATCTCTTCTCTCTCACCTCTTTCTCTCTCTCTTTCTCTCCTTCTCTCTTTCTCTCTTTTTCTCGCTCTCTCGACGCGCAAGCACAGTTATGAATGAACCTCACATCTTCGTAAGAGATATCTCTCTCACTCACTCTATTTTCTCTTTCTCTCTCTCTCGCGGGAATATAGATGTCGGGTAGAATCCGAACGCGAGGAATAATCGCGCGGATGATACAAATTGAAATCGGTTACGGGCTATATCGATGGAGTTTGTGAGTTTATCCTTTGCGGTTTTACACGATGGTGTCGTGGAAAAAGATAAATTGAAGTGATAGTGTCTTGCACGTGTGCTTCGTACTCTTCGAGAACTCTTGACGGTTTTAAAAGTAATGTACGTGGTGGTACGATACAGACTTGATTAATGGTTGCTTTCGCACATTTTTCATTTTTTTAAATGTTATAAATTTTTAGAACAAAAATGATCATTGTACTTTTTTATTTCAAATAGGGCTTATCAATGTTTATTACCAAAACTATTTCCTCATATACATTAAAAGTAATAAGCGATGCCGAGTTCTAAAAAGATGTCAAAATTGAAAGTTGGGATTTGCAATCAATTTATACTTTAAAGATAATTATATTTAATAGTAAAATAAATTCGATTATTTTTGTACTTATTTCATAACTTCAGAATATTGGTAATAAAGAATTTTAAACAATATATACGACTAAGTACTTGTTGTAGTTAAATTTTAGAGCCGTACCATATATCGAGAATAATATTCTTACGATAAAAAATTACTATTGCTGATATACATACATACATATGTGCAATATTGTATTGTATAAAATCGTAACATTTTTTAAAATTTATGATGTATTTTTTGAAAGAATATACTGAAGGTACAATAAAGTTTGCAATTTCTTTTCAAAGAATTAAAATATAATTTTTTTAACTATTTTGTTATCTCTCCTCTCCCCTTGAAAAGCAAGTAAATTCTTTGTGCAATGCAAAGTAGATACTCCCTTGCCAGTCAAACAAACTTAACCTCATAACAAAGCTATTTTGCTACAAACTGAAACAGCATTTATAGTATATGAAGTACTTTCATTTTGACGGAAGCAGAAACGTTTGAGTTTAAAAACAAATAAGTTATTTTTTCATTTTACTGTAATTAGTGTTGACGATTGGGTTTTTTTGTAAATCAAATTTGCTATAAATATTAATAAAACTTTTTAGAATGAACAATAGATTCGGATTTTACCAAAAAAAAATGTTTTGAAATTGATCAGTGAAAGTCTTTCCTTGCATACTTATTGACACGTAATATCTGTGAATGAAAATATTATTACGCACCCTTAACCATTTTTTCTTGCATATCGATGAATTTTCGTAACGAAAAGAATTTATGCGTATCTTAAAGTTACTGTAATATTGCAAAATAAAAAGAAACAAACAGAAATACTTGTATGATTGCATTATTACGTCAGTAAATTTTCCATACAAAGTCTTAGATCTTTTAATTATATTTCGTAAAGTATGCTTTAATTTAGAAATGATAATAAATTAATTATAAACTTATACATTATTAATTAATGATAATATCATTAAGCTGCGGACTATTTTACTTGACAAAAAGTTATGTATTACAAGTTTTCTTATTTTTTAACGTAAGTATAAAACAGTTTAGTTTATAGTCATATTAGCTATATAAGTATAAACAGAGAATTATTCCATTAAATAATAAAACAAGGAAATAAATCGAATTATTAGATTTAAAGAATCGATATGTGTGATTCCCAACTTTGATAGTATCACTGACTTTGTAAGCTGTTTCCAGAAAGCACTCCAATATATCTTTAGATTAATATCAGTCATAATCTATACTTATAATCATTGATTCATTTTTCAAGAACATTATTTACAGATAAGAATTATTTGATATACTAATCATTAATTCACTATTCCTTGCTAAAAGAGGAGGCACGGATCTGTGAAATTGGTGTTTGCGTGCATGTCATTTATCATTTTTCCCTTTGCTACTACATTAGAATTTAATAATAATAATAAAAAGTATTTAAATAAAAAATATTGAGATGTCTCAGCGAGTGTAATACTTTAGGAAATCAATAATTGAGCATCATAACACGATCACACACTTTTATCTATTTTTTTAGGCAGAAAAAGAAAAATTATTGATATTGTATTGAAGTAATAATATATACCATAAAGGTTAGATTAATTTTATGCAGAGATATAGCATTGTCAATATTTTTAATTAGTTGTAACTTTTCTATGGAACTATTTTGATGGCAGTTACTGCCAGATTTTAAATTACTTGCATTTTAGTAATAGTAGGACAAAAAGTTAAAAATATAAAAATGATTTAAATTACAGGCATTGTTAAATCCCAGCAATTACACCCTGGTCGAAATTGATTCCATTATTTGTTTAAAAATAGCTAATTTTCCGAATAATTATAATGAGTATTTAAAAAATATTAAAATTGGCAAGTTTTTTTAGTTGATAAATGGCTAGTAAGAGGTTTTCTATTATCGCGAGAAGTTAAAGAGAGATAATCAAGCGAAAAAATCATTTTTTTCCGCTTTTTGATTCCAAGGAAACGCAGTGCTATAAACGAATTAAATACCAATAATTTGTGCTCATATTTTCGTTAGCTATATTTTTTAAATATTTGTTTTTAAATAAATAATCAAATTACAAAGAAAATTTAGTAAAATCACTTTAAGGTTTTTAAAACTTTTTAATGAAAACATTTTATTCACCATTAAATAAAAAATATGGCCGAAAAAATCATTTCATCAATACCCAGAAACTCCTTTATTCCACTTGGCCCACTTTATCAGAAGTTAGTTCTGTTTACGTTCTTCCACTTCTAGACACTATTAATATAATAGTTCTTCTTTTCTTTTGTTTTAGGAAATTTCGGTTTAAAAAAAAAGTCAAATGTCCCTTCTAACTTAATTACATTAAGATATAGTGACACTATTTAGTTTTCAAGCGATCAGATCAGCTTATTAGCGTTTCCGCGAAACTTTTTTTGCGATATTGTAATAAATATTTGTATATCATGTTGATATCAATATAATGACTCAAGGTTTGGAGACTGTTAAAATGATCTTTTCTTGAATTCTAATTTGCACGACAAGATGTTTAGAGCCAATCGATCCTAAAATATTCTTTTTGTAATATTAGACTGTGTGTGTGCGCGCCA
>JAPYZO010002091.1:0-16232 GCA_030522905.1 Torymus flavipes
CAGCAGCGTGCCCGTCACGTCGAACGTGATCAGCCGCGGTATCGGCAGCCGCATGGTTGTTTAATCCTGGTCATATACACCTACAGGGATAAATATAGTGGTGTTTTAATGAATGGATGAAGGCGATTTCGATATTCGAATTTCCAGAGTGTAAAATTCAGAAAATTTGAAAAACAAAATAAAATACGTCAAAATGACCGATTTTTTGCTCTTTTTGTAATTTTTTGTAAAAAAAATCTCTGCCATGAAGTAGAATTTTTTTTTTATTCCTCTATTGGAAAATGAACATTTTGAGCTTTGATTCAATCACGCGCTTTGTAAAGAACTTGAGTTATAGTCTTGTTATAGTCTTTTAAATTTAAAATTTTGCAGTTACCAAAAAGTTAAAAGTTTCTGGAATTTACTCATATGTATAAATTTTAGAAATCAGATTTAAGTAAATCGTGTTTTTTGCGGATCTGCTAATCTTGTGAATTTTGTTACGTATTTTGAAAATCATTTTAAATTTATGATGTACACATATATGGATACGCTATCAAGTTTACTCAGAGAAGAAACATTTAGAGGAATTCAGAAACACAGCTTTTATAAAGTGTCGGTAAGTTAGAACTCATACCGGTAATGTGCATCCCTTGTTCCAAAATGTTTGAGGTCAATTACCACATTATTTACATTATTATTTTAACGGTATATTTTGAAATACTAAAAGCTTTTTGTTTCAACATTAATATATGCATTAATATGACTTCTTAAAATTTTAAATAATATCTTAAAACTAAAAATAGAAGCAATGTATCAACATTTTCATTAAAAAAAGTTTGACAGCTTTGACATTCGACGTAAATTTTCACATTAAAAATCAGATACCTACCTACCTACGTCAAAATTATGACAATTTGAAAACGCCCATACATAAATAAAACATTCTGTTCAAACGAAATATCACGATTCGCTAGACTGGTCAAATGTTCCGAATATAATATAGTTCCCATTACACAGTCAATTATTATACTGACACAAAATCTAACTTTGTTACTTGCGAGTTGAATCACCTACTCCCTGCGTGTCAGATTGTTTCCTTGTCATCCGCACTTGTTTACCAGACAGATAACATTTAGGTAAATATGTATACCTATATGTGTCAGTCTCAACGATAGGGTTAGGTTCATACGAGAGTCGAGAATTCTCACATGCAACTTGTTATTTCAGCTTATAAAAGAACCACCAAAAAATGACATGACGAAAGCGACGACTCTATTTATAAACTATCACCGCGCGTAAGCGCATGACAAAGACTGAAACAAAAGTTAAAGCCTTTTCGAAAGTACAATATTTTTTATATGATAATGCACTCCTCCCCAACACCAACTAGATCGGCGCACTTTTTCGCCCACTGCGAATAATCTACGCACGAAATACGTCTCGCCATCGCGTTTGTTTGTATACATGCACACATCTATATAAACATATACCAAAGATAAACTAAACACAACGGCGTGCACATCGCGCGCATAACATACGAATCAATAAAAACCAAGTTATACTTAACCCGGGCCCGTTCATTACCTCAAACACCAGCTCCTTTCGAATTTCTCCCTTCTTCGTTCAAAATCTACTTCTACTACGACACCGCGTGCTCTCCTATACACACTTTTCTTTCGGGTGCTGATGCAGCAAACTTTACACGCACGCACGCGCGCGTGCAAGAACTGCACGAGAGAGATTGCGCGACGCGCGAAGGTGAAAAACAAAGCGCCAGCAGCAGACGCGCGCACGATCCATGCGCGGTTTCAACCGAGAGGTGCTGCTATCGCGCGGACGTGGCGAGAAGTAGTACAGAGAAAGTTTTTTCGAGAGATAAAAATATAGGGAGACAGAGGCAAGCTTCTGTATTTCGTCTTGTAAAGTAGGTATATATATATAATAAGTATTGGTAGGTATATACGTATATGTGCGTATATGCTGAAGCAGAAAGCCACGCGTGACGTTGGGTTATTATGATTATTGTGCCGGCGCGGGGGAGTATATAGCGCGAGTAGACGCGTGCGAGCGCTTTGAGAAACGGTTTAAAAATAAAGCTGCGGGGTAACCACGACGCTTTTTTCCGAGTAAAGTTTCGAACACGGAGAGAGTTATATGGCTTATTTGTTCGATGGGCTGGAAATAAATCGTAATTCTTGGGTGGTTAATTTATTTGTTGAATACAGATGATCACGAAACGAAGAATCTTCATATAATAAAAGCTCCGAAATCTTTTTCTTCATCGGAATGTAAATGTGAATCTATAGCGTCTTCTTATAGGCTTAGTTTGAAAAATCCTCTTTTAAGTAAAATGTCTTTGTAATGTTATTTTTAATTGTAGAAGGAAAATTGTAAAAGTTTTAATTCGATCGAATATGTTTAGGTATACAGGATAAATACTGTTAAATATATTTTTTTATTTTATAAATAAATATTACCAAAGATAGATGCCTATCGTTTAAAATTTTAATCCGTACATATCTTTATTAGGCACGTATTACATTGCATTAATTTATCTCAATCATCTAATTCAAATGTATCTAAATATAAATTAGGCATGACGAAGTTTTTAAAGGCCGCTTTCAAGATCAATATAAAGTTTTGGCACTCCCCATTACAGACACTAAATACTTCCTGATGTACCAAATACGAGCGAAGACACTGCTAAATCATACTTTACACAAATAGTGTGACTTCACCAGTGAATGAACGAATAAGGAAGTTGTAACTTTTGTTATTTAATTAAGTGGTTTAAAAATGGATTAAAAGTAAAACCCATTTGAAATTTATATTCTAAAATGTTCAAACTTTACGTTAGTGAGCAAATTTTGAATAAAGAATCAAAGTTAAAAATTTTATTTAATAAAAATCTGTAAATATTTCCAAAAAACCAGTAAGTGAACACGCAATCTTAGTATCTAAATACCTTTCGCCACTAAATGAATACATCGCCAGTGAATAAGCACTTAATAGCAGCGATTTTATGATTTTATTTTTAACAAGATAATTTCTTTTTATGCAGAATCTTTTATAAAATGAAATAAAAATTTTCAAAAATTCGAAAATTATTGTCATGTTAGATAAACAATACATAGAAAGTTTGATATTTTCATATATTTAAAGAAAACGTTCGTTAAATGGTGACTGTTCGGATATTGGTGAAGTCACCCAAATATCGTAGTTTTTTTTTTTAAACAATAACTGTTTCACATAACTTATTTATGTCATAGATGTATTAAGAAAAAGCTCATAATGAAAAAAAAATAAAATCAAAACCCTTGTAATTATTCTTTATCAAAATTCGTGCAAGTGCACTAAGTAACATGTGCACAAAAATAATAGTTTTGTAAAATCATAAAGTTAGGTAATAAAAACTGAATAAGGCAAAGGAAATTATTTTTTACACAATACTTTAATCAATGCTTAACAAATGGAATAATACATAATACTTCGCACAGTATGTACAATTACTGCGAGTATGCGATAGAAATGTTTTTTTCAAACCTTGCAATGTACAGAAGCGCATATATTAATTAATCGTTGTGACAGCAATACGATATTAAACATTACGTGATATCAGATCGTTAAAAAACATGAATCTTGTAAGGTACCTCGGATCATTCGCCTAACTGTAAAAATTCTTATATTGGAGAGTACAAAATAAAAAAAAAAGATCTATAATGTTACACCATTTATTCTTAATTCGAAAGAAAATAAACGTTTATGATTAATTGTCGACAGAAAGTAGATGATAGTGCGAATCTCCGTCGTGATAGAAATATAGAAGAAAAAATGCACGATTTTTCGCGCGCTACGCAAACGCACGACCGACACATAATTGATTTTATGTCATATGATATTATACATCAGTGCTAAAATTAATTGGAGAACGACATTCGATTTCTTTAAATCTTGAAACGGAGTTTTGTTAAAAAAAATTAGAGAAAAACAAAAAATTATAGGCAGGAATGCGCTGCTTTGGCCATCGTGTACATATATATACAGGTAACCAAAACGCAACGCGCACATGAGATCAGCCGATTGCCGATTGCCAATGCAATTCACGTTGCATCAACGTACAAAGGGATGCGAAAGTCAAGTCTTTTATCTTTCCAGCGATATCACATGAAAACGATTTCATCTTCTCTACAAGTTAAATTTTCTGTTTAATGGAATTTAAAATATGCATAATAGTTTGTGTAAGTATTATATAATAAAATTTCACTTTTAAGTACTAGGCAATATGTTAAATAATTTTTTTCTTTTTTTTTTTATCTTTCGAACTAATTTTGTTTAAATTAAACAATTACAAGTGTTAAAATTTGCCTAATTTAATCAAAATCAGCTAAGATATTTTAAAAAACACAAACTACTATGCACCATTTGAGGAAGTCTCCATTTACTTACAACTATTCGTTCTACAAAACTATCTGTATGATCTTATGCATAAACTTCAACAGTGCGAAGGAATCCTCGATAATTTTATAACACGAATAATCATCGCAAAAACGAAGCAACATTTAAAATCAGTACAATGACAACGACGCAGTTTAAAACGAAAGAAATTTACAAGCTCCTTCGCTATGGATAACAGCTAAGCAACTCCCGCATCCACTTTATTGCTCGTTCTCTCGCTCGCGTATTACTATTTATAATATATATATACGTACACCCTTTTGCATTTACGTTTCTAAGACATACTTGACACTGCTAACGCACCTTTCGTCCCACGAACGCCTTTGTCATTAACTATACTTCCTCCAACGGAGAAGGAGCAAGTCTCTAACCTTTTATACATCACTTACAATATTTCTAAGAAGGGAAGAGAAGAAAAGGGAACATTATCACGAAGTGTTTCTTTTCAGTACAAAATCGTTACAAATATTGCAAAATTTTCACACCTCCTTTCCTTATAAATATAATTCTCTATCAAATTTAGTATCACCGTATAGAACGAGACCTCCTTCGGTTTTTTTCTTCTTTGCCTAATACCCGCGCATATTTGTGCGTTCTTAACAATTTTTTTTTTACTTCGATTTGGCGACTGTATTTTGTAAATATATTTGCTTTCCTTATAAACATTGCTAGCTGTACGAGTCTGTGAACACGTGGCGTTTTTTTTTTCATTGATTTTTCACTTTTCTCATAACAACCACTTAAAAATTGCCGTTCTTCAATTTCATAGAATTTTTGCCTTTTCTCGTTTCGCGAAGACGAAACGTGTTTGCCAAGTACAAAAACACGATAGTATATATTATATATATATAACTTATGAAATGACTATATATACTCTTATAAGATGTATTATATACTAGATTGTGTTTGTGTGACTGATGGATTGCTTAAAAATTAAAGTATAGTTCATTTATTACACAGTGTAAATGCACTCGGGGAAATCATTTTTCGAACGTTCAAACAAGCGTTACGCCTTCTTTGCATCTGAATATGAATCATTCCGATAAAATAATTACACAAAAACTAATTAGTCAAAATAAATATGCTCTATGAAATCCTTACTTATAAAAAATTCCAGAAATACATTCGTGTTCGTTTACATTTTCATCTGAATATTTCGGACAAATAAATTTACAATATTACAAAATCGAAAAATTTTTTCGTTACCTTTTTGAAAACATTTTCGACATTGAACATAAACTTTTTTTTATAAATAAAAAGTACTGCTGATGTGATGTTTTACTTGCACTAATATAAAATACCCATCTAGATAGTAAATATTTTCTTACAATGTACCTTATAAATAAAAAACATACAAAGTAATAAAAGTCTTACGCGAAGCAAGATACACTTTTCTGAATAAGATGATATATACGCAGGTAAGCACTTGATTTGACGAGAAAAAACAAACGCGAACAAACGTTTTTCTTTAGCTAAGTTTATTGCGAGCTGCGATGATTTAGATAATAATTCTATGCTTTGGCGAAGCGGAACTTCTGTCTCTTTCTCTCTCGTAATTGACGAGCGCCTCGCCAAAATGCGCATTATGCGTTTTGCATTTTTTTCCCTTTCTTTGTATAACCACGTGCGCGCTTTCGCCGTTCGAAATCTTCGTGGTTGTCCTCTCGCTTCTGTTAAAAGGCTTAGACACGTGCGTGAACTTATGCTATCTAATAACGTCTAAATTTTTTTTATAAAATTTAAACAGTTGGAAGTATTTGCTCGCAGAGTATTAACGATTCGAAACTCAATCAATATTTTAATATCTTTTCTTTTAATTTGTTTCTTTCAAAGAACATCAAGCTGTACAAAGTACGAAAATAAATAATTTTTTTTTGTTTTTTTTAGCATTTTTTTCGTAAAATTGCATTTTTTCTGTAAAAATAAAACTCTATAAAATTACATAAAAATTTGTGAAATAAAAATAAATTATCTTGTAATTTTATTTGTACATAACTCATTAACATTATTATGCTAAACTCAAGTTCTTCGAAAAGAAACCTCATTGCACTTTTTTTAGTCTTCTATTTCTCGATTCAATAAAAACAATTATAAATAACTACATGCTCTTATAAATAAATGTATCTATAAGCAATCATATAGAGACATATATAATCACTATTGATCATAATTATTGCTATTATAAAATAACAGCTGATTTTGTTTTAAATCGATACTAAGCGAGACTTTGCATTTGATTTAGCTACGTGAAGCGAGATTCATTCGAAGTTTCGTAGGGTTCTGAAAACGCGCATCGCACCTAAGTTATAGTTTTCTGACTGAGAAAAAACAATCTCAATAATTATTATCACCTCATTTGAATTCGCAATACATGATATATATATACAATTGTATATGATAAAGATAACCATGAAGATAACGAGATAATATTTTATGGCAGTCGTCGTTTTTTGTTTGTATTGTTAGAATCTTCTCATATATATAAAATATGTATATATGTATATAACATATTTACGAATGTTACAAATCTCACCTATTTCCTAATAGTTGTATGTAAAAAAGAAAATTATCTGCTTAATACATCGATCAGTCTCACAATCGTTTTCATATTCCGAAAATTGTGTGTAAATAATCTATGACGCACGGATAGGATCAGGTGGAATTCTTTGTTGAGCTGCAACTTTTCATTTGTACATTGTGGCTGCTATAACTATGATTTTCTTTGAATTGTCGCCAATTTTGCATCAAATTTTTACTTTGGGATTTTACAATTTAACATCAAACATTGAAAATACTTTTGTATGTATAAATATTATTATAAATGACAATATCAATTCACATAAAACTATAATACAAAGAATAATATTCTTGAAAAAATATAAGTAATATTAAATATTAAATATTAAAAAAATTATTTCGTTTATCCGAAAATACCTTTGGTTTATCTTTTTATAAAAAGTGTCTTACGTTTCACAAGATAGTCTACATAAAAGTGCAACATTTAAATTTCTTGTAAAATGTAAAAGACTTGTAAACAGTAATAAAAAAACAAACCAAAATAGTTTTGTATATAAACATATATACTTTTTATAAAATATATCCGTTTATGAATTATTGAAAAATATTGCATAGATATCTGTATAAAAGTAAATCAATCCCTAATTTTATTCTCAAATGTAAAGTATCGAGGCGGCCACGATATTATTAATCTCTGAAAGTACACATTTTTCTTTGTCTAATAAATTTGCACATTGACACGTTTCGTACAATTCAAGTCAAAACTTACATTTTTTTATAAATTTAATAACCATTTTTTTTTCAATTTCGTTTTTTTATAAAGTATCATCACAGTGCAAGTTAACTTGCAACTTTAATAATTTATATGACTCTTCAACAATCTTACGTGGCAGTTTTGTGCGAGCATTCGTTCGGTGTGCTTACATGCGAACGGTACTTTGTATAGGAATGTAATGACTGTTATTATTACAAAGTTTGTATTATATAAATATTCTTTTCTTGTCAATAACCAACTGTTTTATAATAAACTGCAAGTAAATGACAATATTTGATTGACTTTGGAAGATTTATTTCTTAATTTTAGTGAAATCCATTTGGTGGCTTTGCGCATGAGGTAACTTTAATTACTTTTACATTCATACACCGTACCACGATAACAGCTAACTTAGATGATTTTATTTGTAACCACTTCTATTGACAAACTCTCTCCTCTGTACTCTATGTTTCATTTTAGATCTTTATTATTTTGCAGGGACTTTGGACACACACCCTTTTTATGACTTTATGATAAAAAGGATGAGATTGATTGTCTTGCTTAACTTTAATAACAGCGCCGATTACTTTGTTTTTAAAACACTTTACTTAATTATCTTTGTCAAGGTGATATGTTAACTCTCAAGACTTTAGTTATTAAGAGGTAGAAAGAGAGAGTTAATTTTATAAATAAATTAGTGTTTTTCCTTTGTTTTTTATACGTATGTACAGACAGTATCAAATGCCTATACGCGTTTGATACTGCAATAAAGTCGGTCTATAAGCAGGTCATATAGTCATTTGGTCCGTAATAGTACGTTGAAAATTTACTCGAGTCATGGAATCTCTTTTTATAAACTTTTAGAATGTTTTAACATTCCAAATAATTTCCTTTGACAAACAAAGATGTTCTTTTATCACATAATATAATTTGCC
Organism: Torymus flavipes; assembly: GCA_030522905.1. Lineage (NCBI taxonomy): Eukaryota > Metazoa > Arthropoda > Insecta > Hymenoptera > Torymidae > Torymus > Torymus flavipes. The sequence goes on from JAPYZO010002091.1 coordinate 8,644, forward strand.
GCTAGAACGTAATTATGATCTTCAACAATTCATTATATCATTTTTCTTTAAGAAATGCTACAGCAACAGCTTATTTTCTAAGACTGTAATTGTTTAAATATACTAGCGGCAAAAAATATATCTTTTTTTAATGGAAGATCCTTGTCTGTTATGAGGACAACAAAGCTAAACAAAAAACTGGCTTGAATCGTACGAAACGAAGAGTATATCTGTAGGAATTAATTTAAAGCATGTGCACTTTGCAGAGAAAAAGCTGCAACTCTGAGTCATAAATATACTTGTATATAATATGTATGTCTGTATATACAGATTCAACGTACACCTAACTATACGCGAAAACGACAAAAAATAAAAATAAATTAAGACTCTGTCGCGCACGTATGCACGCGTTGATTGCTCCAAAATCACTTATCTTTTTCATTTATATCGTATTTTCAATAAGCTTTCTATAATATACGTTGGCAAAAATACTTTGTACACTGTAAGTTATTGCAAGTGGCACTTCGTCTTACTGTGTATATGTAGACACTTTAAATCCTCTTAATTGTAACTCTCTTGGTCACATAAGTACTAGCAAGTAAATCTAAAATTTAGTAAATAACATACACTAAGTTATTTAATAAATGATAGATTTATCCTCACTTTCATTCAAGTTACACGGTCTTAAAATTAAAATGACAAAACGAATTCAAAGTGTATACCGGTGTGATCTTAGCAATATTCAGCTTATCGCTTAAACATAGGGTAAACTAATATACCTAACACTAACTCATAACTATATATATTATATGTATTCTAAACAAGTCAAAGATAATCAGTACGCGTGATTTTTGAAAGAAAATCGGTAAAGCAGCTTTGCGAAGAATACGATATAAACAAATCGGGAGTGAGGGTAATCGAAAGAGAAAGCTTTAGATTTTTCCAATTAATTCGCGAGCGGTTGTCGCGGGGGCTGAGGTCGCACTGCAAAGTCAAGAGTACTGGGCCGCGGTGTGCCGCTAGTGATGCTCAGTTTCGCCGAGTTGACGAGAGCTACAGGCTTGCAAAGCAACTTGATCGGCATCTTGGTGCCGGTGGCTTTCAAACGTACCGTGCGCGTGACAGGTATCTTCTCCGACTTGGGCAACTGCTGCTTGAGAACTGGCTTATCTGTAATAACAAATACAATATCCAATAAGTACAATTGCCATCTTTTTTTGGAATTATCAATCGACAGCTTCGTGCGAAAGCATGTCTTTAATCTACTAAAGATTCAAAACTCACTCGACCTAGCGATGAGTTGGAGCGCGACCGCCGCTGCGGGCGGCTGTGGCTCTTGATGATAGGGCTTCTTCAGCTCAATAGCGACGCTCTGGATGGACATATCGTCATAGCCCGAGTCGGATGACGAGTCGCAAAAGCCTTTGCCAGCTTTACCGACGATGACGGAGCCCTCAGTGCTGGATTCAACACTATGTGCCGGACTGGTGGAGGCCGAGCTGTGGCACGGACTAGCCGATGCCGAGGAGTGCGCTGGACTGGAGCTCGCACCGAGAGGTAGAGCGGCAGCGGCTGCGGCTGCGGCTTGCTGTTGCCGCCGTCGGGCCAGACAGCCTGCGCAAGGCTTCATCAGGGACGGTTCTATTACCACCTCGCCCATCATTCCTACAAATATCACACCGCAACATACGTTTTTCCTGTAATAAAAAAGATTTGGTCATGTATTTTCTGAACGTTAAAAGTATTAATAAGGAGTACTATGGTGATGAGTGGTTGAATATTCTTACCTTTTGAAGTATGTTAAGTCAATAAAGTTATTTATTTCTAAATCATCTTGATCAATATCTAGTCTCTTCTCTCCTACTACAGTGCCTTCGCTACTAGCTGGACTGCCTGCTCTGCTTGATCCTTTACTGCCACCACCATTAGCGTATTCATCTGTAAGTAGCATAAAAAACATTGATTTCATTTTTTCTAAATTTAATTTTGAGTTGTGTTATTGCGCTCTATGAACCTTTATAACACGAAAATCTATTTTACAATTTAGAATGTATATATATGTTACAAGATAAAGTAGCGTAATTCAACTTTTTATTCAGATCCAACGTGAACAAGAGACATAAAAAGAGAATTATACTGCATCCTGGCATTTGAAATGATTTTTCTGTTATAAACTCTGCAGATATTGACAGCCAATATCTGATACAAGAGTTTAAAACAGCTGAAAGCAGTAATAAAATATAAAAAAAATGTTTTCGAATACCTGCATATTCAACATATATTTGAAGTATTTTATCAATGTCAACGTGATACTAAACTAATTTTAAGTTTAACACTTTTTAACAATCATACCTTCTTTCAAAAGTATCAAGTTGAGTGAACCTCAAACTTGTAAAGTCATCTTCGACAAAAATAAACTTTTAAATTTTTACTTCTCAAGTCAGTTACTGACATAGTTTTTGTAGTCAAGCCCGTCATAACAAATACTTTTTCACGGCTTGCAAACACCACTGTGTTCCTACAAGAATTTTCATGTAAAATATATATGTCCAAGTATAAGTTCCAAACCTGTCAAGTCATCGCTCATAGCAGGACTCTGCTCACGTTCTCCATCATTCTTCAAGTAAGTGTGCTTCTTCTTCAGAATTTTGTCAAACTTTTCTGGAATTTCCTTGGTTTTTTTCTTGCTTTTTGCTTTAAATTTAGTCAAGGATTTTATTCCTGGGCCAGCTCTGGCATCGACTACCTGTTGGTAAAAAAAAAAATAATCTTTGTGAATAAAAAACTAAGAGTAATGAAATTTTTAAAAATAAACTTTTAAATTATAAAGAGATTAAAGGCAAAACAAATTTTTTATAAAAGTATTACTTACATGTCTCCAATTGCGATTGCTTCCAGGTGGTAGCTTTTTCCACCTCTTAACTAAGAGCACACAGGCATTGCAAATTTCCCCAGTACGTTTTTCTTCCAAAAGGAAGCATGTAACAAAATCTTCTTCATATTTCTTACTATCTGTAAATCTTGAACTGCTGGATTTGGCTTTGCAGATACAGCATCCGGTGGTGGACCGGTACACCTTTGGTTTATGAAAACTAAACATCTTGGCCTTTGCTACTTTTCTTTTTTTTCTGTAAAAAGACAAAATAAAATTTATAATTAGAAATGCTCGTGTAATAATATAAAAATAATATTTTTCAGCAAAAAGGAGAAGATATTTCTCTCTAATGATTTTATCATTACATACTGATATTTATAAAATTAGTAACAAGTATTATCAAACAAAATATTATTAATATTTATTTCTGAAGTATAAATTATTGTACGTTTTCATGTTATTTACTGAAAAAACATAGTGTATCTAAAAATATGAAAGTATTTATCTAAGTAATGACTGTATCAAGTAAACATAAACATTCTGCACAACAGAAAAAGAAATATTTCTCTCATTCTGAAAAACAAATATATGTCAGAAAAAGTACATTGCATTTTTCAAATTAAATTAGCAGCGCTACAAAATAAAGTAATTAAATAAAATTGCGTAACTTTCTCAGTAAAAGTTAAATTAGAAATAGTAAAAACATTCTTCATTTCTTAACTGTCATTCTAAATTTACTTCAAATGGAACCATGAAACAACTTTACTCATGATGTTAAAATTGTTGATTGCATCGACTAGTATTATTTCACTTCTATAGTTTGAAATGGCTGAATTATTAATGTTCAAGTACACAGACTGTAAAAATGATTGAAAGCAGAGATATGAATAGTTTCAAGCTATAGTTGATGACCAAACTCAGCTATTTTCCTAAGCAACAATAAAACCCCTACCCAAAACCACCTTCGAATAGAATTTCAAACTACACTAATTTGAAGCATCATACCACATGGCTTCCACATGTACACACCTGAGCATCATCCCTGCTCTTTATCACTGATCCAGCTCTTCTCTCCTCCAAAGAATCCGCCATTTTCCAATCCACATCAACCATCCCATCAAAACTCCAAAAAACCAATCCTCCTCCGAAAACTTCACCATTATTGCCTTTCGCAAAGCTGTTGCTCGCGAGCTTATACATATATATATACCTATATATCACAGCACGCGAGGCATTCTAGAACACGAGGCGGGCGCGCGCTCGCGGGCGTATACTAAAAAGCTACCAACGCGCCACGCCGCCGCTGCAGCAGCGTGCATTGCACCCACATATGCACACCTGCCGGATCTATCTTTCTCACGCTCGGAGCCTTCGCCGACGACGACACATACCTACTGTGATGTCAAAGTCAACGGCGAACCGGGGCGAGAAGAGGTCGTCGAGTTGTAGCGTCAATTGTCCGGAGTTATTTTTGTCGAAGACGGGTAAGGAGGCGGAGGGCATCAGCATATTGCCGCCGCTGCGCGGCATCAGCTTGCGGTGCAGGACACGCGTACAGCACACCACCTTCCTTTTGTTCGCTTGTTCGCCGGTGAGATGCGTGTGCTCTCTCTCTCTCTCTCGGATCTGCGTATACGTCACAGCGATGTATAATATAATATAGTTTACCGACGCGATGGATATTAATTAACCACTGACAGCCGCGAGAAGGCGTGTGTTGTAAAAAAGGGGGACGCCGCGTGATGTGATAATAACCTTCAAAAAGGACACACACGAAAACAGACTACGCTCTCACGGCTGTCAGGAGTGCTGGAGTTCGACTACCTAAATGTATCTCTGTCACCCTTACCTTATTCCACGATGACTCCTACGCTCATACGGACACACACTCACTCACTCACAAGAGGTGCGAAAAAGGTATAATATATATCAGCAGCAGCAGACACGTGTGAATCTCTGCTATCAAGACGCCGCAGACGCCGCTCCGAAAGAGGTCAAGTCAACCCCACACGCTGTATATTTATCAGCGCACCCTCTGACGCGCGCGTGCGTTCGTATCGATCCGGTATGGCGCGAATCAATCGAAAAAGGACTCCACGATGCGTACCTATAGGTACACTGTATAATATCCTACGCGTATAATATGTATATAGGGCTTGCACACGGGCACGTAGCCGACTGCTGTTTACGTGACCCGCGTCACATACACCACCGCCACCACCGCTGTCATTCACGTCAGCCGTGCCGGCGTGGTGGGGAGGTGCGTGCGCACTCGTACAGTAGGGGGACAGAGAGAGGAGCAGAAAGGTATATAAGGTACGGTTAGGTGCGAGAGGCGAACGAGGATTTTTCGAGCGTCGCGAGTGCTATTTTTAGCGCGCCATGGATATACTTATGAGTATATAAAGATCCTGATGGTTCGGTTCGCGTGCAATTTTTTTGCGAAAGAGGGGTTTATATAGGCGGTGATTTTCGAATTTAAGAGCCGTTCCTGTTTGCAGGTATTTTCGGACAGGAGGTGGATAGCCTTGGCTGAGCGAATGGCATTCCGCAGACGGTGAACTTTGCGGAGAGAGAGAGAGAGAGAAAATATATATTTGCATCTCATATTATATGTATAACTACACTCCGGTAGTTCTCGGACTTAGCCTGACCTGACTCAAGCGGCGTTGCGGCAACATTGTTTACCACCGCGTATTATAGATACGGAGTCCTACTATACCATGAATCGAAATCGAGGTCATGCACTCGGAAATATAAAGACACACGCAGCCTTCTGCTGCCGTTGCTAGAGCGCAGCGCGCGAGATCTGAAATGTCGCTCTCTCGTCGAAGATACGTAGAGGGGGATATGTGCATGATCGTATACGTGCGCGAGTGCACGTATGCCACTCTGCCAAAATCCCCGTGAGAGATGGATACAGGCCCGGCGACGAAGTTTCACTTCTTTGTAGTGATCGAAGGGAGAGGTTTAAGACGGAGGGTTGGGTGGATACGTGCAATTGGACCTTCTTTGTTGTTTTCTAGAAGATCTTCAAATTTTAAATAGCCGAAGTTACCAATGGCCAAAGATGTTGAAAGAAAAAAAAACAACAATGCAAGTATCGAACGAAAATAAAGAAACAGGTAGCAGAAATAGTCCAGACTGCCTTTTAATAAAAATCGAACACGATCTTTCGGAGCGGCCGTTTGATTTCGGGAATTAAAAAGAAAAAGCGTATTTTTTCGCGTTTCAAAACATTGATGCCGGCGTAAATATATATCTCTAAATAAAAGACCGCACCGAGGGAAAAGAAGAGACAACAGCGCGAGAGCTCATCACATACGAAAATAAACATTCTGCGACCGAATAAACATTTCGGAGCGCGCGATACGGTCTCGCGCGAAAATAAGAGAGCACGAGATAAAAGCAAGAGAGTGAGAGGCTCTTACACTTGCATTTTTCACAACTGTCACACGACGACGTTGAGCAATGTATGTAACTGGCGTATCGGGGTTGAAAAAGGATTATTTTCGGAGGTTCAATTATCGGAGCAATAAATTCGATGATAAATGTGATTGTACGTTATAATATATTGTGGACGGTTGTGCAACATCGCGTCGTACTTTCGATCGACAATAAGACGTAATTTAAATTTATGCAATGCCTCTTCGAGATTGGGAATCTAAATTTAGACTTGATCGGTTTGAAAAAAAAGGCGCGAAAATCTTGTGTGTCCGGAATCCTATTCGTTTCCTTTAACATCAGGCGATTCCCCGAAGAGCAGCGGCCCACAATCGGAATTCGGACTTCGCCGAAAGCGCCGCTGTTGCTACGCCACTGCGCGCCGCGTTTTTTGACCTGGACCCCTAACTCTCGCGGGCGCATCTGGCAACTTCAAACTGAAGTATACCTTCCCTCCAACTCGAAAATTTTCGCCTTTATTAGCCTTCTTTCTCCCAACCTCTGCGAACTTCTTTTCCATCTTTTCTCCCTACTCAAACTTCGCCTCTCCTATACATTTTCTCCTAGACCCAGCATTTCTAACTTCAACCCATGCTGCTCCAAAACACAACGAGCGTGAAAGGGGCCGCCGCTACGCACAACAACCTTTCTCGTCCTGCCGGTTTGCCTCCCCCCTTAGTCATCCTCCACCACCACGCACACATAACGGAGGTGTGTTACACACTACACACGCATATATACGACAGACTGCGCAGATGCGCAAAAATCTCCTCTCCCGACCTACCGCGCGTTGCGTCTGGTCTGGCGCGCCAGCGCACGCGATTGGTCGACTCGCGAGTGGGCACGACACAAGAGCGCCACGAGACGAGTGTGTTTCGGGGGGATATATAGGGTTGTGCGTGTGTATGTATGCGAAATGCGACGCGGCGACGACGGGTTCGCGAGATTTCAGGGGCGATGTCGATGAACTATGGAAGGATGCGCGGTGCTTTGGGAGGTTCGCCTGTAGGGAATTTTTGTAATATAAAGACGGAATGAATTGAGAGATAATGTTTTTTGTGTGGAGGAGAATGTGAATTGATTAGGAATGAGTGGCTATACGTAACGTTTATGTGTGTGTGTGTGTGTAGTAGTAGTAGGTGAGAAAAGGCTGGAAAATTATATAAGAAACGAGAAACTGCGGTGATTTTTCTTCGATTAGAAATAACTTCGAAAGCCGTACGGTATCCAGTTATAATGGTTGTAGGATAGAACCAGTTATAATGTATTATAGACTATAAAGTATAATAAA
>JAPYZO010002092.1:0-15674 GCA_030522905.1 Torymus flavipes
ATATATCTCTCTCTTTCTCCTGCAGCAGCGTTCACTCTCGCTTTTCGTCCTAGCACTGCACTACTGCACTGCCTGCACAGTGCGCTCGCGCGCGTCTCGCGAGAGAGCAGACGCAGCACGGGCGTGCGCGCGTGTGTGTGGGTACATAAATCCGTGAGTGTGCACAGGCGCCTTTTGGGTTTTTCAGCTGTTCGAGGGGGGACCGAGTGTGCGCGTCTCTGTGTTTTCTCCCCCTCTCTCTCGGCTGTACAGTATACATTGTAGAGAGATGAGATGAGGAGCGTCGTCACATGAAACCTCCGCCCCCATCCTCGACGGCTCGGTACACGGCTGCTGCTGCTGCTGCTTCCGCCCCTAAGAGGAGGAGGAGGAAGAGAGATCGGGAGAGGAGAGAGATAAACGAGGAGGATGCCGCCGCAGTCGCAGACGCGTCGCATGAGGCACGCGAGAAATTCGCAGGGTGAAAGTCGAGCGGCTCCGAGTCAGACGTCGACTGTTCCTCCGCGGCAGGAGGAGGAATTGTAACGTGCGCAGCACATATTATATACATATAAAACACGCGCCAGTGTACAGTGTACAAACGTCGCGCGCGCCCGCGGTGTAATCCGCTTTGTGCGCGAGAGCAGCAGCAGCACCGAAGAGGAGAGAGAAAGAGCGCACGTAACCGTTTTTTTCTCTCCGTCGTGCGTGCGTGTGTCGTTTTGCGCCAGAGAGCCTGCGCGCACTGGGAGATAAGGATTGCGTGCAGGCGCTTGCTGTGTACGCCGAGGGAGTCATGATTTGAGAGAGATAGAACAGAGAGCGGACCTCTAAGTGATCAGGTAAATAATATAGTTGCTACCTCTCTGCTACTCTGCGAAGGAGGTCAGAAAAGTGTAATGGATTGTCTGGTTTTCTGATCTCTGAAGGCAGTGGTGATACGGTGTGAGTGTGGAGAGAGTTTTGTTTTCCTCACCCAGCCAAGTTTCTTCAGCTGCAGATATAGAGGTGTCATTATCACCTTGCTGCAAAAAAGCACACAAAAAGTCAGTGTATTTTGCAATTATAGTGGCCGTGTTTGGAAATTGCAGAAGATTGCTCATTTTTAAATAGTTTACATTGTTGCTATATGCTAGAGTTATGTGATGCTGATTTTTAGCTCCTAAAAGTCATATTTGTTTGTGTTATCAATGATTTTAACCTCTGTCGGGTCCACTTTATCTGCGATAATGAGCAATTAGTGGTGAATTCAGTATGGCCTAGGCACTACATCGAGAGTTAAGGCTATTTTTAGGTTCCATTTTTAACATCAGTCTGCTATTCTCTTTTCTGCAATGCTTTGTGCTGTCGGGTTGAGTGAGAGAACTTTTAAATCAAGCTTGATTCTTAATTTATTTTTCTTTTAAATTCATTGAAAACATTTCTTTCTAAATTATGGATAATAGTTTTTACTTTAATTGAGTTTATATTCTCATGAAAAGAGAACTTCCTTTTCTTAATATTGTTTTAGTGATACTTTACCAGCTTAATCAGTGCAAACAATTTAGATTCATTGCTCACAAATCTGTCTTCATTATCACTTTTTTATGACTGAACTTCAAAAATATTTTATTAGAAATAATGCACAATCAATGTTAAGTTAAAATCATTCCATTAAAATACTAGATAAAATCCAAACAAAAATTTCAGATAAAATATCTTATCAAAATACGTAGGATCTACTGCCGCACACAGAATCTGATCAAAAGTCATAAAAAAAATATCGAATACAACAAAAATCCATTATCAAAAAACAATCAGCAAGAGTACCATGATACCATGATAATCTAATTATCTACTACACTTTCATTTCACATTCAAATTCTATGCATGAAAGAAAGAAATCAGCCTCCATGTTACGTATCGCTGGATAGGTATGCACATTTTCTAACACACAACTAGATTCTTTTCCTCTCCATGACCTTCGATTAATACAGCTTCTTTTTCCCCCTTATCCCCTCACCTTTTCCTCGCACACCGATCGCTTCGCGCGCGGCAACCGCGTTTCGTTAATGAGCGTTATGATTGTTATTGCTCCGACGTCTCGCGTCGATCCTTGGCACGTATTCGCGATTCACGGCACGAGCTGATCTCTCGCGTAAAGGGAAGGTGGAGTGCTATATATGTATATATATATATGAGTGTATATGTACGAGTACGTCAGTGTATGTGTGTGTGGCTCGGAAAGTCGGAACGTAAATCTGTCAACGAGTCAGACGGGAAAATAGGTGGAAATTTATTTTTCAAATCGATTCGCGGGATAATATTTTTTCTGTCTAGAGTGATTTAGTATGGTTGCATATGGTTTTTGGCCGAGGCGCGTGAATTATTTTTGATGAAATATTTTCTGAAATATCTTTGGTAGTGGCAGTGTCATAACATTAACATTGAAATATCTGGAAGTTTGCAATGCATATTTTTAAGGAAACTGCTTATTAGCACACTTATATCTGTGACATAAACATTCAAAGCTCTATTTGGATTTGAACTGATACTTCAAAACACATAGTTTAAGAGTATATTTAAGGTAGGATATTTTCATACTGAAATATATCCTTTTTTATTTTAAAATAAAATCTCAGTATCTATAAAAAGGGAGATAATATTTTAGTATAGTTATTGTGTTTCAATCAATAATCACGTGCCGATCAAGTATACCCAATATCTATTTATACACGTTTATAGATAAAATAAATTTTTTTACGAACATTTCATCCTTACTTAAAGATATAACAAATGCAAGTGTTATAAACACATTACCGTTGCATAAAACCCAAACCGATGACATCACAATTACAATAGAAAATAACTCAATCACGCAAAGTTTCCCAATCGTCCTTCTCGCTCTCTACTTACGCGCGACGACGATTTTCACCGTCGAATTTCATTTCCGAACGGCTTCGCTCCGGTTTCAAAATGATTTTCTCCCGCTATAGAAACGTGACTCTGAAACCGTCGTCGACGCAATTCTCGCGCGCGCGAACGGATTTTCCAATCGACTGCTGCTGCGACGACGAGTCGTCATCGTCGTACAGCGGCACGTACCGCATCGCGACAATATATATCGGCGATTGCGAAATTGCTCGCGAGAGAGTCTCTTTAAAAGTGGATCGCATTATCTCATTTCCTCTGCCGGGATTAGCCCCCACGGATAAACACCCTTGCGGAGGACGACGACGATGATGATGATTGGTCGCGTGTTTAGCTCGGCAAGTGATGATGCGACTACTGCACTTGCACTTGGCGCTCGCGCGACACGTGCTCCGGATCATGTGGTGTGCGCGTGTGCGTGTGCGCGTGTAGATGTGTGAATGTTGTCATAGATGGTTGTAGGGAAATTCTAATGAGTGGATGGGAACAAAGAGTTGAGTTATTACTTGTGCTGCAAGTTTGGATAGTTGCTGATTGGTATTCTTTTGAGAGTGAAGCTTTGTTTCATTGCATTGAAGGTGTAATTTATGTTTACAATGTCAGTGCATATTTGCTGGAGATATTGATTTAATCTGAGAGGATTTTATTGAATAAATGCTTATCTTGAGGTGTATTTTTTGTAGATTAAATTAAAGCAGGATCTGCTTGTTTGTATAGTATTATAACAGTCTTTTCTTTGATATTTTATGTCAGAGTTTGTTGATTAAAATTACTTAATTAATAATCATATATAATACCAGAACCGGATGTACCAAACTGATAACTAACTGAGTCATTTCTCATTTTCAGAGCAGAGCTATCACAGAGGCCATAGCGATGGCAGACGAAGAGGGTACAGAGTGGTTGCACGACCTGCTGCATGATGTGCAGCTGTCTCAGTTCTTCACAAGGATCAGGGATGATCTCCAGGTCACCAGGTTGGTTCACTTTGATTATGTACAGACTGAGGATCTGGAGAAGATTGGTCTGGGGAAGCCAGGCATCCGTCGCCTCATGGATGCTGTCAAGAAGAAGAGAACTGCCCAGTGGAAGAAGAGCTTGATAACCAAAATCAGACCTGGCAGCGATAAAAAGAGCAACAAACGTGCCTCGCAGCCCGTCGAGACGACCACCGGGCTGACGTGTCTAATACAGGACAAAGACGTTACATTGTCAGTGAAATTGGGCGATGGAAGCTTCGGCGTTGTGAGGAGAGGCGAGTGGTTGTCGGCCAACGGGAGAACACTGCCAGTAGCCGTTAAGGTTTTGAAGGCGGATGCCTTGACTCAGCCAAACGTCATCGAGGATTTCGTATCCGAAGTACAATCTATGCACATGTTAGACCACCACAATCTCATAAGGTAAGTGGCTCTTCAACCTCATATCAACAAGTTATCAGCACTCAACATGATTCCTCATTAAAATGTTCGATATTTCTCACTTCCAGACTTTATGGCGTCGTGTTATCTCAACCCATGATGATGGTCACAGAGCTAGCGCCTCTGGGCGCGCTCCTCGACTACCTGCGCAAGCAGTGCGGCCACATATCCGTGCTCACCCTTTGCAATTACGCCCTGCAAGTGGCCACGGGTATGGCGTACCTCGAGGTGAAGCGTTTTCTGCACCGCGACCTCGCCTGTCGCAATGTTCTTCTCAGCTCGGTCGACAAGATCAAAATCGGTGATTTCGGCCTCATGCGGGCCTTACCTCAGCAGGAGGATTGTTACGTTATGACGGAACATAAGAAGGTGCCGTTCCCCTGGTGTGCGCCGGAATCTCTCAAGGCGCGACAGTTTAGTCATGCGTCTGATGTCTGGATGTTTGGAGTTACGCTGTGGGAGATGCTGACATTTGGAGAGGAACCGTGGGTCGGATTGAATGGCTCGGAGATACTGAGGAAAATTGACAGAGAGGGCGAGAGGTTGCACGAGCCTGAGGCCAGTCCACCACCGATGTTCCAGCTGATGCTACATTGCTGGGCAAGGGATCCAGCGGAGAGGCCGACGTTCGCGTCGTTAAAGGACTCGCTGACTGGTAGGCCGTGTAACTTTTGTATTTTCTTAAAGGTATTAAGTCTTTTAAAATTACAGTATTTTTGTATATGAGGACGTTTTTGCTCGAGGCGTCAACGTAAAATTTAAATTATCTAATATGATGGTAAAGTTGTTTGTGTATTACTTATATTTTGTATGCAAAACAAAATCGTCAACTCTGACCTTTTGATTGTGGGGAATTAACTGGGATAATCCAACGTTGATATTCCGAAAGTTTGTTTTGACGGTAAATATTTTCGTCTCTTTAGATGATGTGGAAGATAAATGATACTTTATAATAAGATGGGTCTTTAATTGAAAGATATTTTCTTTGGCTCACAGATTGAAATTACATTTTCTCATCTCTGTTACAATAAAAAACTATTCCGTAATATAACATCAAACCATTAATCCCTCTAGGAATGGTGCCGTCCTTGATGAAAGCCCTCAGCCGTTTCGATGACCCGGACAAGATGCAGATTGAGCAGGGTGATCAGATCGTGATAATTGACGGACGGCCAGAGAACTACTGGTGGAAGGGTCAGAATCAGCGTACCTTCCAGGTCGGCATGTTCCCGCGCTGCCTGGTCGATCCTATGCGCAAGAAACAACCCGAGGACATTAGCAAACCCCTCGAGAACTCCTTCATTCACACGGGTCATGGGGCGCCGTTCGGCAAGAGCTGGGGCAGCCCCATCTACATCGACGACGTGTATTTGAGGAACCCGATGGAACCGCCGGACGTCGTTGGCGTCACCGATTGCGCCACGGCTATCAAGAAGTTCCCCGGCTCGCAGCATCAACGCTCCCGCAAGCAGTTCAATTATACGAAGCTGCAGAACGATCTCAGGGGCAGCCCCGTCAAAGTGCCAAACACTTCCGTCGCTCAGCGTACGTTACTTTTGAATTGAATACTGCAAGCTTGTTTGCGCTTGTCGCTAAATGAGTGTGTATTGAGTAATAGCAGATTAGATGGTTGTTGTGTGTGTGTGTGTGTGTGTGTGTGTGTGTGTGTGTGTGTGTGTGTGTGTGTGTGTGTGAGGGGGGGAGGGATTTCCTTTGAGGCTTATCTGCGCTTTCTTATCAGGTCGTTAATTACTGTGTACATATTCTTTAATTCAACGGGTCATTATAAAAGTTTCGAATCAAGTGTTAGATACGAAGTATAATATTAATTTTATAAACTATTTGATAAGAATCATTATCATGAAATGCTTATTATTTCCTTATTTTTACAACAGATTTGATTAGACGATGACTCTAACTAACGATTTCTTCAACTATTAACTTATCTTTATTATCATTACTTTTTTCTGGCACCCATTGTCCTTGTACAATTATTGTACAATTACCTTCACTAAATTACAAAAATGTCAATTTCACCATGAAAATTTTTTCGCTCTTACCAGGTCTTCCGCTCTTAAACCTCTTATCAAAAATGTCATTTCTCCCCCTTTAGTGGTAGGAAGCAGCAACCAGGAGGGCACACTTATCGACCTCTCCCCCGAGGAGTTGGCCAACGCTGCCGCGGCTGCAGCCTCGGTCATTCACCCAGACGCAGCTGCGTGCCGCCGCGTTGTCAATATCCTGGACGAGCCCATCGACATCGCGGCGGCCGTAGCGGTGGTTGCACCCCAGGAGTACTGGCCGGATGAGGACCCGCGCACATATGCCAATTGCCCAGACGATAACGCGGCGATGGGCCCCCCCATGCCCGATCCTTTTGATACGTCGAGGGTATTTACTAATCCACCACAGTCGCGGTATTACAGTCAGGTGACACCCGATCTGCCACCGAGCTGCTATTACTCGACTGCTCCCGGTGAGCTACCGCAACAGCAACAGCATCAACAGCAACATCAACAGCAGCATCAGCAGCTGCCTCAGGTACAGTAATTCAATGTTCAGATTTTTTTTGCTAGTTTGTTAAAAATATTTTGTCTTCAATTTGATTTGCTCCTTTTCGTAGTGGTTTTTTATTCGATAGTTAAAATGCTTATAAATTAAAACTACATTTAGTTTTTCAATTTGAGCACTTAATTTTTTTAAATTTAAGTTAATTTTATTAATATTAATACGATAATAATGATTGGTGTTTTTCTGTTTTTTCTTTACGATAAATTATTAACGTTGTTTTTCAATTGACTTAGTCAAGACAAATGATTAGTAAAACGATATTTTCATATTAAATTACCATTCATGCATTACATAATCTCTCTTAAGAACGAGATATGTACATAAAATACAAATGCTCGAAGTAATTATTTATAGGTATATATTTTATATATACCTTATACTTTTCTACGTTTGCAATAAAAAAAATCTTACTTTATTAAATTATAAAATACATTCTACTAAAATCTTTTATTCTCTCAGATAATGACTCAACCACCATATAGCAACGTCCAAGACGAACCAAGTGGCGCGACATCCCTTCCGCATAGTCTGAACTTGAACAAGGAACTACGCAGCGAGAACACGAATCTCAATCTGAACGTGAACAAGAGCAATGGCTACTCAGAACCCAGCACGAGCGGCGGCGGCGACCATTACAGTGAAATCGACAAATCGGCCGCGACTAGTCCCAGCCCAAACCCGACAAGTTGGCCGGAAGATTTGCACGACGTCGACGACGAACAGGCAACGACCTACGCCAACGTCGTGAGTCGAAATCTACCTAACGTCCCAGCGCCGCTTCCTCCGCCGGTCGGACCTAATGAGAGTCCGACAAAGCCGTCCGTGTCGAAAAGCAACAATATAGACATCGCGCAGAGCATGAATGAGATGTCGCTGGAGGCGAAGACCCAGCAGATGTCCCCGAAGAAACTCGATCCGACGTTTCTCGCCGAGTTGGAGAAGCACCTAGGGGAGAAAGAAGCCAGCAAAAACACTAATGCCGCTCAGCAACCACAGCAGCCGCCAGTACAGCACGTACATCCGATGCAGCAAATGCCACCTCCAACAGCACCGGCATCACTAGCACCGTCCAACATATCTCATGCTGGTCCTCCGCTGTCTAACGTCGCAATGGCCGCGGTAGCTGCGGTTAGCAAACCTCCCGACAACACCGTTATTCCTATGCTGAGACCACCACCGCAGTCCATTAAACCCAAATCCCCGAACTGCGACCAACTTCAGAGGGGTAATGCTACCAGCAGCAGCTTCAACTTTCCGAACAAGGTGCAGAACCAGTGGCCAACGAAAAGCACGAACATCCAGCGGCCGCGAAGCCAGATCGGCTATCCTACCCAGATGTCCGCCGAATGCAGCAGCACCGACGCCGTCGTCGCTCAGATGTGGCATCAGAACCAGCAGCAGCAGCAGCAGCATCATCAAAACTACTCGGGGAACTCGTCCAATCTACTGCAGTCCGTGCCGAATCACCACCACGCCCCAAGTAATCTCGAGAGTGCAGCGCAGAACGTCGCCGCGGCTTATCACCAGCAGTTTCCTCATCTACCGCCACCTGGACCGATGAACACCCAACCGCCGACGCCTGTGCACTCGGCGTCGGCTGCGTCGACGCTACAGAGGCCCGCGTCCATTGCCGGCACCATCCTATCCGAACAGGTGTACGCCGAGCTCAGGCAGACCGTGCCGAATCTCGATCAGCTGTCGCAGAGCGAATTCAATACTCTTTATAATAAGACCGTGCGGCAGAATATTCTCAGGAGCTATCAAGCGAATAGCAATGCTTTGGCAAGCGCTACGAGTAATATGGTGAGTAAAATTATAAAAATATATATTTGAAAATTGTAAAAGCAAACGTGTGATAAGTAATTGTCATTATAATTATCACGAACCATGATGATTTATAATAAGAAAATATAGTCACAGAAAGATTTCCAGTTAAAAATCTAAGACAATCAAATAGTCTTTTCAAAAACAGGCCAGTCATTCCGCTCCGATGAGTCCATCGCAGAAGGCCAACACTCGTCAGACCCTGCCACGCGAGTTCAGCCCGAATCCCAAGCAGCCACCCATGTACAATCCACCTCCGCCCGTTTCACCCCTCAAACCCATCCAGAACGGCTTCGTGCAGAACCAAACCCAACCCCACGGTAAGATGAACATAAACAACAGCAGCAGTGGCAGTCCGAACCTGATGCAGTTCACACCAAGTCGACCGCAACCCATCGTCCACACCGCCTCGTCTAATGCAGCGCGTAGCCTCCTACCCCAGCTGAACGAGACGTCGCAGGGTCAATTAGGCCCCGGGCCATCAGCCTACCCCTCAGGGGTCAGTCCACCCTTGACTGGCGCCTCGCAGCAGCTCGTCATGTCGCTGAACGATGAGTTTCGTGCGAGCAAGGTGATGAAGGTGCAGCAGGACGCGCCCGATGCCACCCAGCAGGAAACCCTCGCCGCTCTACAAGCCACCGGCTGGGACGCCTCGCAGGCCGCCAAGCAGATAGCCAAGGATCGTGCCGCCAAAGTTGACTCTCTTCTTAGGTGTGTTGGTTGGCTGTCTAGCGGTAGAGATAGACAGGGAGAGAGTGATTATTTTTAGATCAGTCGCGACGGCGACGAGCCAAAGGCGATTGACCGAGCGTTTATGTGTGTAGGAGGGAGAGGGTCGTGTAGGAATGTCGTGAATATTTATAAGGGGACAATCAAACGCTTTTCGATGGAGCACATTCAGAAATTAGGTCGCTTGCTTGAAATTGGGTTTCACGCGGAGAAGATTGGGTCGAGCTTTTTTTAGAAGGGGGAATAATTTTTTGTTAGGCTTCTTGATGAAGAATCGTTACTTGTAACTTCAGTTTTTTATTCAGTTATTCTCTTATTGAGGAATATTGTTTTTAATTAATTTAGATATAAATAAAAATAGTATATATAAGTGTCTTTTACTTTTTTGTTACAGGCTTGGACTTGCCAATAGACAACAATGCGAGAGTGCATTGAAGCAGACTGAATACGACGTAGACTTAGCAGCTTCCTTCTTGTTGGATCGTACGAGGTGAACTCGTGGAACCGTTCTAGAGCTTAAATATACAAAGTGTTGTTCGTAGCCAAGAATTTTATTGTAAAAAAAAGGAAAAGAAGTGGCCTGCACAATGTGAAAATTCACCAAATATTGAGAGGTTCAGTGCTAAGCTCGACCTCGGCTAGGCGATGTAAGATATTAAGAATTATAGAAGAGAAAAAAGGATTTTAGTGAAAATGCTTGAGGAGAGTTGGCGAATTATCATATATCTTCGCTCTCTGTTTTGGATTTCCTTAGTATGTTTCGCGAACTCGATGTTAACTCCCAGCCAACGTTGTAAACGATAAGATGGTCGGAATTCGGAGTTCAGGACCCTAATCGCATGCGTAACTTTTAGCTTGAAGGTTTTAACAATTATGAGCAAGATCAAAAAACGTGTCTGAAAAGAGCCAAGTCGGGCCTTTTTCGGGAAATTTAGTTTAGATTTGATTGAAAGGAAAAACAATTGGGTACGAGCACTGTAGGGATTCCGAGTGATTATTCGTTCTACGTACTTAAGTCCTCTCATCTGTAGGATAATATAAAGTATCCCATCTGGCGACTGCGATTGTGTGACTCTAAAGATCACGAAAAACTTTTTATTTTCTCTTTGTTTTACCCTGACGACGCGAATGCGATAACTCTGAGGAGTACTTGCTTTCCACGCTTGTAAACAAGGCTTGAGAAAACATTTCGGAATACGATACTGTGATATGCGCTACTAAAAAGGCTCTACGAGTGATTCTCTCTGGTAATGTCGATAGTTTATATCCTCACTTTCTCCTCCCTATTACTTTGGATGTGTAAATAACTTTAGCTTTATATTTTAAGGAAAAAGGATGGAACACGAACGACAAAAGTAATCTGTTTTTATGTCAGTTCGAATCGAGTGCGAAGATCACTGACTTTTGCGTATACATTACCCTGTTTTGGGATAACAGGGAAAACAGAGCTTCTGTTAGGATCGATATTAATTCGAATCGTGATTATGATGTATTCCAGCGCTTTTAAACTCGGTCAATTGATATAGGTAGTCGGTAAGCAAGAAAACTGTCTCGCATTAATTTATTAGTTCGACTATTTAGGCTGTTCGAGAGCAACGAATTGTGCGGTCTTTTGTTGTGTCTGCGATCGAGCGATAACTGAGTAGCGTTTAGACAGAAATGAAATACGTGAGTGCTTTTGCCAATACTTTTCTTTTGCTTAGCTGTGTATTATTCTTTTTTTTTGGATAGTGACATTAATTACGAAAGATTTAATTGCCTTACTCGATAAAGCGACGCAGAGATATTTACGCGGCTTACAGCTAATGAAATACTCATTAAAATCCAATTGGAAGAATTTTAAAGTATATTTTTCCTTGAAGATTCATATTAGTGTAAGATATTTTTCTAGAATTTTTGATGATTCAAAGTTTTTGAGCTTTACTACTAATTAACAAATAGTTTAAGTATTTATTTTTAGAATAATGTACGATATTTTTGTATCGCAACAATGTATTTACTTTATAGTTGAAGAACATCAGTACTAGTTTTACAAAAAATTTGAAAGAAAAAAAGACAGAATTTTGTAGAATTATGATTGACGATTTTTTTTATGATTAAGCATTAAAGTATATCTACGCTTTAAAAAAATATGTTAAAATAATGATTAATTTTAGATATTGCATCTTAGCAAACTAAAATGTATTATATTACGCAAGTTCTAGTGATTACATATTAGATAAAAAAAAATTATTCGAAAATGATGCTGATGACATTTAAGTGTTATATTAATATCAAAACGTTGATAAACTTGAAAATTATTGTTATGTTCAAATATTCGTTAGACAAAAACAGCAGTATTGAAATCTGCACATTTACTCAACGACTATATTTACTGCGCGAACAAATTAATTAACGTTTAAGCCAACACGGCAACGTTTCATTTCCAAGCTCTCTACATCGCTATGAAAAGAAAAAAAAAATACTTTCAAGAAAAACTTTAAGTATTATATATAGACACATTTATATACGTATACTACGATTCACTCAAATCTCAAGAGCAAATCGAAAACGTATCTGGAAAAAGTGTTCACGTACCCCCGTATCACATACGCGGCATCTCAATGTGCAGCGTGTACTACAAAACACGCGTATATATATAAATAATGTGTATTGCCAAACCATTTCCACGACACTCTATCCATGTATAAATTTATTCATTCGCTCCTTCTTCCCCTCCATCGAATCCATTCACAGATCCTCTCCCTCTCTCTCTCTACTCCTGCTATATACATCCACGCGCGCGAGCGCATCCATGCGAGCGAAAGGCGAGAGAGGCGCCAAGACCACGGTACTACTGCCCTTTTGCTAATCGCTGCACCCACACACGTGCACCAGGTCTTCCGCAATTGTGAACAGCGGCGACCTTCCATAAAGCCTCTCCCTCGCGTCTAGGCGACGATCGAGGCCGATTTCAAAACGTGCAATTTCGCATCATATAAGTTTCTTTTTGTGCGCTCGCTCGTTAGAGAGGATTTTGTTGCCCTTTGCGTTTTCTGTTTTATTCACTCCCCTGTACTTGTATACCTGTTTGTTGAGAGTGTGATGTGTTTTGCGGCGCTGTGCAAAAAAAAAAAAAAATATATATATATATAGATAACGAGCGAGAGCGAGAGGTACAGCGACGATGATATTGTCAGTGGGAGAGTTGTTTCATTAAAATACATCGACGAATTATTGAATCAAAAAAACAAAATTATGACTTTTTCTTCCATTCCCGATCCTGCGTCTTTTTCTCCTTCGAGTGTAGGTCTATATAGAAAAGGTTTCCGGCGCGATGAGGAGATTATACATCGATATTACGTGTACACCGGAAAGGAGAAAGCATCGCGCGAGCGCGCGGTGTAATAATAATGAGCTATAATGTCTTATTTGCCTTAAGTACGATCTTTAATTTGAATATTCCCATAGAGAGAAGGTGAATTTTTAAAAAATAATTGGTTACGATTTTAAAAGAAAGTGGTTTTCGAGCGGCCGATGTATAACACCGATCTGGTTCTGTCCGTGTGTTATTTTCAAGTAAAGAAAAGAAGATTTTTGAAAATAGATTTTTTCACTGAAAAAAAAATTGAAATATTTGTTCGGCCTTCGCGCGCAAAATTTCCGTCCTTGTAGAGAATGACCACTTTTAAAAGCATATACTCTGATATACTTTGATTTTTTCTTTGTTCGTTAAAAGTTTAATAAACTCGGAATATGTATATGCATCATATGACGCTCGAGTATGTTGCTGAATTTTTTTCAATGTGAACGGCTTCCCGGTTGATTAATTGATCTCCTCGATACTTCAAATTATCATTCTTATTTTCTCATTTCTCTCTATAGGAAACGCGATTTACCTTTTCAAACCCACAGCGAAGTGAACTTTATCATTAAGCAATTACAATTTCTTTATTTTAGCCACGCGCGTGTGCGCGCGCAGGATTAATTTGCGCAGCGAAATCCTCTCCTTCGCTTTGCATATTTTCATATAATTGCGAAACGCGGTGAGGAAGGCGATTCAGGCCAAAAACAAGATTTGAGCCAAAAAATCTCTAATTCGCAACTGCACCTAACGGTTCACTTTCAATACACCAATCGCAGGTACACCTTCATATAGCAACCGAAGAACCAAAACAAAAACCGACATGTCTCCGGTGGAGGCGCGCGTATAAAGTCACTTTTCCCGCTGCCGCTGCGCGAGAGCGAAAGGCGACGACGAGCCGCGAGGAGGAGGGACGAATCGTGCGCAGGTGCCGCCGCTGCTACTACTTACTTCACTTCGCATTCGCGACGCGCGCGCGCCGAGAGATGAGCGCGCCTACACGCGGCTCGTCGCTCTGTGTCCATATCTGTTCTTTACCGTGTGTTTTGTTGTGAAATTGTTGTTGTTGCTGTTTTTGTTTGTGGTGTGATTTGGTGAATTATTGTGAGGATTGACGATTGAAGTTTGGTGGGTGGAAAATTCGAGGTGAGTAGTAAGATAAGTTTTTTTTTTCGTTTATGAGCGCATATGTACTTTCAAAATATTGAGTTACCCCCTTAGTTTTGGTAAACAAAAGTAAACAGTTACTGTGGAAACATTATTTATGATATAGATTTGTCCATATCAATATAGAAAGAGAGGAATTTGTTTTAAATTACTATGAAAAAGTTTATTTTATTTTTGCTCCGATTTAAGAATTTCACGTTAAATTTTATTTGATATGCAAGAATATTTTATTTATGTTTATTCAATTATTTTCATTATTTAACGGAGAGGCTTGTTGTTTTTAAAACATATTTGCGAAACAAAAGGTCGTAAAGTGGCTGGTGTCGGTATTATAATATATATACTTAACGCGGTGGCATCGCACAATAGTTTATGCGACAAAGCCGAATCTGTTATCCTTACATACCTATATTAAAAATAACAAGTTAATATATGAAGTTAATTCGAAAGAGTTAAAAATGCATTTTTAGTTACGCGGATATCCGCCTTTCCTTTCAAATATTAAAATCTTTAAGCATCTGTTTTCTTTTTGGTAACATTATAAAATTTACGAATATATTGATTAAAATGAATATTTATAGTAGTATCCAGACAAAACAAACACTAAATATCAAACGTTACCACTCGATCCACATACTCTTTTATTATATAAAATTCCCAAAAATTAATAATTCATATACATCTGAAACCACGACTCATCACCATCCATTTAACCACATTAACCACAATAAAACCAAACTATATTACATGACTATATACGAATACTCCTTTTTCACATCTCGTAAACCAAAGACATTCCAAAACGTCTCATTCCGGCGACATTTCTCCAACCGGAATACAAATTACACCTCATTCCGTCGCGCGTCCAAGCGCATCATTCAAATTCCACGATACGCACCCGCTCTTACGCATTACCATTCGTCGCATCACCCAGTCGTCCCTTTCATCCTCATACTTTACCACATCCATTATTCAAAGCCTGCAGTAAGAATGAAAAAAAAAGAGTAGCTCTTACTGTTCGAAGATGAGATCGAAGCTGCGCTCGACGCCGGCACCAGCGGCCGCCTCCTCGATCTACTGGGACTCGGTGGATTCGTCGGGCAGCGGCGGCAGCTCCGGCACAGGCAGCCGAAACTACGTCGATCCATGGGACCTCGAGAACTATGCTTATCTACGCCGACACAGCGTCGCCGCGGCTGCTACCACGACAACTCAGCCGATCTATGGGACCCATAGCCGAAGTGTCTATGGTACCAGTCGGATGTCTCGTCATTCGCCCGTCGAACCTGATTACTGGTCAGTTTTTTTTCGGCTGTGCGTTTAAGATCTGTTGGATAACGCCTGAAACGAGTGATAAGTAGACTGAGTAGTTTGCACGACTGTTCGGTTGGAACATGTTTATTAGCTCGTTTGACTTTTATGCCTTTTGCGTGAGCAATGATATCAGGTCGTACTTTGATTTTTCATTGAAATTATAACGGTTATGTTTCTTTGGTATAAACACGCGCGCGTTGTATTAGTCTAATTAATGGAGATTTTAAATTACCGACGGAATGTGGTTCGAAATTCAAGTATTTGCGGTTGCTACTAAAAGTCCAATAATTAACGATTATATTACATATATACATACACACACGCGTAAACCACAATTACTCTAGCAATTAACTACTTTCTAAACCGATAGCTAACACATCAACGCGCTCCGATGCAAAAACCAACGCGTACTGAAAATC
>JAPYZO010002093.1:0-33070 GCA_030522905.1 Torymus flavipes
TATTATTATAACATTATTGTCATTGATTGCAATACAATATTTACATTATAAATAAAAACTAAATAACTCGGCAATACTCAGCTAAATCGACATTATATACTAATATAATTGTTATTAGTAATACATCATATTTACGATATTATTTATATATTACTGGAGCATAGTGCTGCTGACTGCACTGCATTCTATACAGCAAAGCAAACATTGCGCAAGCCCTCTTTCAACAACAACTGCATTTCGGAGCAACCCTTAAAAACACAACACCACTTTAATCCTTACAAAAATGTTTCTCCGCGGGCAATCCTCTTTCCGCTGCAATCCATCCTCTCGCACCTTATATAACCCTTCGCTGCTCCCCATCGACCATACACGACCCTTATATAAAAATTTTCAAACTTCACACTTCCACACCCCAACGAAAAAAAAAGAAGAAAAAGAACAAGCCCCAAGCTAACATCTCCGCTGTAGACGAAAGTATCATCGCTCTACCTTCGCCTCGCTCGAAACGCGCGAGATTGGCTATTAAGTGCACTGTCAGAAACCCGTCATCCCTCCCGCGCACACGCGTTTCCATTCCGTACACCCTAGTATAAGCATCGTCTCTCTCTCTCGCCTCGCACACACGTGTTACACATGAAAAATGCGCGAGGCAAGTAAATGCGCGCGCGCGGGCTGGTGTGTACGAAAAATAAAATCTTTTTATTATTTCGCTGCAGCGGCGGCCCCCACGTACGTCGTACGTGTCGCTTCGCCCCCGCGCATATAGTGGATTACTCTTCTCTTCCGCGCGCGCGTAGGCGATATATCGCTAGACCGGCTGTCGCTGGGTTTTCTCAGCTGCCGCCAACGACGACGAAGGTATCGAGGTTCTTTTCTTTATGAGCGGCTGGATGTATAGACTGGAGCCTCTTATGGATACACCTGCGATCGAAGGTAAGGGGACGGGTGGAAGGTTTTTATAGGGGTTTTCGATCGAAGGAATGGTGAGAGGATGTTATGATTTTGGGAGAGGTGGTGGAGAGAGTGAAGGGTTATGGGTGTGTGGAGTGCGCTTGTTTAGCAATTATAACTTATATTGATTCATAATTTTTGTTTGCCGCTCCAAGTTTATTATTTTTGTAGCATAATTTAAATATGTCAGTGGTGTAATTTTTATCAATTAATACACTCGAATCATAAAACATTTTATATTAAAAAGTTTTTGTTCCCACTGAATATTCAATTGCGCAATAAAAAGCAATACATATATGTCAAAGGGAATGTCATTTTATATTTGAATCGCACAGTGTCATTCAAAACTTTGACGGTATATATACAAAATATATAAATATTTTAATTTTGTTCACGTTGGCCAAATATACGTAACTGCTATGGTCTATAAAAATTCAGCCCGCGTAAATTCTATATTTGTATATCAACATTGCGATCTCCATGTGCTGTCGATGGATGAGAATAAAATTACACGACACGGAAAAATGTTACATAAAATATAATTTTTTACCTTTCAAACCGCACGTGCACAGTTTTAAATTTACTATAACAAAATCCAAACGTGCTGCGCGCGTACTATTTTGTTTTTGACATCATGAATATATAATTTTTCATTATATGATTTCATATTAATTAGTTTAAATAAGTGGTAGGATAACCAGATAAACTTTCAAAGAATAAAAAAAGTAATCTTTTTATTCTAATTTAATTTAATTATTAAGTTTTAAATAGTCCAGAAGAAAAATTCAATTTCAAAAATTCAAATCTATAGCGGAAGTCGCTAATTTGCGCGTCTATTTCGGCCATCGATTTTTTAAAAGTATAAAAATATTTTACTTTCCTCATATAAAGGTATATCTGATCTATATATTAACCATTCTAATTACGCATTTAAGTCACGAACAATGAATAATCGCTTGGCTACACTGACGCTTTGAAAACAACAAAAAAAAACTGAAAAATTCCCAGCCATCATCGATATCCTCCTTAAAACCCTTAATACCAAACTCAAATTTCACCATCCCCGCATATATATCTCAAAATCGTCACTAATACGCAATCGAACGCGCAGCGCTAGCAACACGCAGCCCCTCTCTGTCTCATACGCAAACATATCCCACAGCTCTTTCCCTCTCTCTCCCCCTCTTTCTCACACACACACACACACCTATACCTATATCCCCCGCCCGTATATAATCCGGCGCGCTTGCGAAATGGACCAATTATGCGCCTTGCGAATAAATCACCGGCCGAGGCTTTTCGCGCGCGCGCTCGCGTATATATATACCCTCTCCACCTATACACTAGCCATTGTGCCATCCCGCGCGCCCGTGGCAAATTTTCGCCGAACAATGGGACTATGCACTCATGAATGTATATTACGCTCGCGTTGCGCGTCTTCTTATTGCGGATCGGGGCCGAGTTTATCGCCGAGCTTGCGCGCGTGGCGGGCCGCCGCCGCTCTCTATCGAGAGCCATACCTACTAGGATGGAAGATTACATCTCTCTAGGATGGCCACCGCGCGTGTACCGCGAGGGGGATACATGTATATATGTACGGATGTATACGATATGGTTTACGGTTTTAAATCGTCCGTTATACATGTATATATATACACACATATATACATATAGGGCATTTGAATTGTAAATTTGATTGTCCGCGCGGCGGTGCGAGTGTGCGCGGCGATTGAGGCTAGTTGACTGTTATGGAGCGCGGTACGGCCGATTAATTTGTAGTTAGGCGATAGAGAGAGAGAGAGAGAGATATGGATCTGTATGGGATATGTAGTTCAATGCATGTATATTATATGGATTTTTATCTTTTTATACATTTGTCGAACGTATATAAAGCACATTGATACTACTATACGTTTCTCTCGTAGTCGTCTATGTCTATATAGCTCAATGCTTTTTATCCTCCGCACATTTCCCGGATGCGAATGGAAATACTCTCGACAATGAAGGAAATTGTACGGGACAAAAATTGTCGCGGTGAGGCATGAATACACACCTATTTGAAATTCCGCACGGTGCGTGCGCGCACACGTTAGATATATACCTCGTATGTACGTTCTTGTTGATGTCTTATTTCATGAAGCAGGCTTCGAAAGTTGAAAACACATTTTTAGAATTTGGATAACGGGATAAACAATATTCCAATATAAAATATTAGAATATGTTTAGGGTTTTATTTAATTACAGTGTATAAAGGATAGCATGGACAAATTACTTAAATTTCACTAATTCCTCATTAATGCACGTTCGCTCGTTCATTTTAGCCTCTCTCGTACATAAAAGCAAACAAAAGCGCGCACAATGCAACAAGCGCTTTATGCGCAAAAAGAAACCGCCAGTTTGTAAATGCATCTGAAAAGAAATCCCCCAGTCTACCTAGTTCTTTCTTCAAACGTCCCTTACACATACTATACAAAGGAAGAATTTAACACCGGCGCGCTCTCTTTTTTTTCATAATTTCCTCCTAATAAGAAAGAACGGCTTATTCATTCCCGCACGTATAAGCCGCACGAGCAACTATATCTTTGTACGTGTATCTGGATATACGCAGCAAGATATAAAAAAATGTAATATTTTTCTTCTTTTTTGAAAATTCTTGAAGCATATTTTGAATGAAAAAAAATAGATATCCCATTTGCATACAAGATACAGTGTCATATTTTTAGATCTCATATAATTATAATACTATTACGATGAGCTACCCGAATTTCTTCTAATCCAACCATTATCATAAAAAAGCCCCTCTTCACCCTCACTCCCTAAACCTTTGTACCTCCAACTTTTATGAAATAGATCCATTCTACACCCACAGCACTCCACCTCACTCTTTTCACCGCGCCAACTCCCAAGAAAACTCACTCGCACTCACCACCCCACTCTCTAAAAAAAAAACGCCGCATCTTTCCCTTCTTCGCGTCTTCTTCCTCTAAAAAGCCTTGCTGCCACTACTACCGCCGAGTTCATCAGCCGGAAGCTCCAACGCGGCCAAGTTGTTTCAACGCAGTTCGCTATATATATATATATATATACTACCACGTCGCGCGCGACCTCTCAATGAGCGAGTAGTGCGCGCGCGGAACTTGAGCGCGTATTTACAAAAGGAATCCGACTATGGTGCTCGCATTCTCTCCCGCCGAGTGCATTAGCGAAAACCGCAGGCGGGGGTTGGTACTAGTATGCCTCGTTGCGCGTCGCATGCGCAGAGCGCAGAAGGTCCGGAAAGTATAGGTTCGAGCAATTTGACGATTTTGGGGGAGGGAGAAGCGACAATGCGAGGGTATTTCGGGTATGTGCGAAGTGGGGAAAACAATGCCGCTTGACCTTCCGGATGTGGGGTGGTGTTATAGGGGAGTGGGAGGAGATTTTACGAGGCGATGATGGTTGGGTGCAGGGAAATGACGGTTTCTTTTTTCGTGTAGTGGGAAAAGTGTTGCGAAAATTTGAAGAAGGGAAAGAAGAGTGGCGGTATTATTTTTTGAAGTGGAGTTTGTACTTCAGAAAATTGAAGTGGATAAGTGCGGGAGATGTATAAAGACGAGGAGTGGGGTTGGAATGTTGTGTGAAAATATATTGTTATGTCTTCGTCTACCATTTCTTGTCTTACATTTAGTTTTGATAACGATTATTATTATACAGAAAGTTATAACCCAACTATACTTTCCCTCATTTTTTTTCTGTTCGCCTTACCTTACTCGACTTTTACTACTGTACTAGTGACTTGCCGTTCATTGCGATTAATGCCCAACAATATATATATCCACCTTTTAAATTACGTACATATCAAAAGGCAAAACAAAAAGCTCTCTTCGCAGCCAACAAACTATCATTCCTTTCAGTAGCGTGCTGCAGAGCTGCAGCAGCACCACCTCTCGCACCGCACACTGCAGCAACCATACATAACAAAGACTCGCGCTCTTTTCCCCCAAACAAAACGAAGCTCACAACACAGTCTTTCTCTCTCCCTCTATTGACCCTCTTCCTCTTCCTCTCTCTCTCTCTCTCTCTCTCTTTCTCCCTCGAAATTTCATAGCCCCGCGCTCAAAGAGTCGCGTGCCCGTCGCTCTTTTTTCCGGTCATACAACGCGGAAGCGTCCAGCCGCGAGCTTTAGAAACAGAGAAAAGGGATATATTCGGTTCTCCCTGCTGGTGCTGGCCTGTAAATAACTGCGCGCCGCGAGGGTGAGCACAATGCGATATCAAAGAGCCGATATGACTTCGGCCGGCGCGCAACGTGGGCCACGATCATCCGGTCTCTCGGCTTCTCCTCGACGCTTTTCGGCGAATCGCGCGCAGGGTATATAAGTTCGGTTGTTCGGAAAAAAGAATGCCGGATCGAGGTCGCGAGTGGTTGGGTGAAAAGGGTGACTTTAAAAGTGGAAGATTTTGGGACGGCTGTATGGAAATGAAGGCCGTTTATAGTTCTTTAATTGTTTGTGTTTTTTATGTATATTGGTTTACTAAAGGCATACGTTCTATAAGTGTTCGATGTATGAAAAGTATAGTTGAGTTGAATTTCGATTAAAAGTCAACCATATCATAAAATTTAAATTTTATGTGAATTTTATATTGATCAATTCTGTAAAAGGGCCTCTAGCCCGTCGAAATTTAAATAAACAAATAAATAAAAGGATTTGTTTATATAAAAGAGTTGATTTTATCATCCAAGTCTGCTTTCTAAATTGTATTCAATGCAAAATCGGACACTGGTATACGGAATAACCAATATACACTACTTTTTGGTATGTATATACACAGTTAATATACACTACTTTCCACTGACAACAATTTAGAGAGCGATATGGAAACATTTTACAATTATTTGAAGTATAATAACAGATAGTGTGGGTGTGAACATCGACATCAGGATTCTATTTGCAATGTGTATACATTTTGAGGACAAAACGTGCATTGATAACGGCACCTGAGTTGCATAATAGAAAAGCATCAGATGGAAAA
The DNA here is from genome assembly GCA_030522905.1 of Torymus flavipes. NCBI lineage: Eukaryota > Metazoa > Arthropoda > Insecta > Hymenoptera > Torymidae > Torymus > Torymus flavipes. Next base: position 5,965 of record JAPYZO010002093.1, read on the forward strand.
ACCTCCCGTTTTCCCAGATTCAACCACTGGCTAAAGAACATTTGGCCACTTTTTCCCCTTATCAAACAATAAACAGTTTAGATAGATCTAAATAAAGGATACACTGTATCTGGAAAGTAAATCGAAAATAAAGTAAGAATATTGAATGTCTAGAATAACAACAATTTTCAAATGGTTATTTACAATTTCCTGTTTTTCCATGACAGAAGAATCAAATTTTCCTGCTAAATTATTCTTCTTTTACGCCCATCCTCGATTTTCTACAAACTACCTCGAAATTCGCCGAAATCGCCTAGCTCTCAAAGCCTCGACTTCCTCTAACATTTATCGCAACAGCACCTTTGTCTTGAACAACCCGGTACACACAAACGCTCGAATCAACGACTACTATTTTTCACTTTACCCAAGGAGAGAATAAAAGACCCGAGGCCGAAGACCTCACCTCGCTCTCACCCTCTTTCTCTCTCTGCAGCGCATGGAAAGCGCGAATTTGGCAAAAGTCATAAGAGCCTCGCCTTCAAGTCTCTCTCCCTCTCTCCTTCTCTTTCTATACACTACACAGTCCACGGGCCTGCCTGCCTGTCTGCCGTCGTCGTCGCAAAATATCCGTCTCGCGTGTGCGATTTCCCAGCGAGAGGAAGATAATGGCGAACAATGGGCCGAGTCGATAGCGCGCGCTCGCGCTCGCTTTTGGAGCGTCGCCTATCGCTTCATTCTCTCTCTCTCACTCCCTGGCTCTCTTCCACCCCCTTATCTCCCCACCCCCCTCTTCTCGCCCACCCTCTACTCGACGCTTGAATATGCGCGCGAGCGCTTCTTCGCCGGACTCGAAATTCCTGGCAATTATGCCGCGCCGGAAGTCAGCCTGGGCTGTATTATAGGTGGCATGAGCGTTGGAGAATGATAATAAAAAAAAGAGGCGAGCGAGAGGGAATGTGGAAAGGAAAAGGGCCGCGTGCGAAGGATAAAGGAAGTTTTAACGGGCTTGTTACGCGAGTTTTTCGATTCGTTGCCGCGTGCGTCGTCGTCGTTGTTCGATTTGCCTTTGGCCACGCGCGCGCTCGCTCGGCCGGGAATATAACGTGTGAGTGAGTACAAGTTTTTAAGTGACTTTGTTTCGTGTGGTCGCTGCGTACCTTCCCACGACTACTACTGTACTGGAATGTGGCGAGGCGTAGTAAGTGCTTGTCTTTAGGGTGGCATAGCTGCGGTGGTTATCGTGAAAATTAAAGAGGACATAATGCGCGCGAGGCTTAGAAATTATGCTATCAGGCGAGTGCTCGCGTATATATATAGTTTTACAACACGCGTGATAACACGCCTACTTCGCCGCTTTCTGACAATGGAAGTGCGGCATGCATATACTTTCAGCTTTTCCCCCACGAGTTATATTTTTTAAGAAAATATTTTATAATTTTATCCCAGGCTGGTATCTGCTAATTACAGGCTTGCTAATACACTGGGCAAAAAGTATGTGCTTCTTGATCGTCGCAGGAATTAACTTCGCGTACCTATATAGCGTGGAAGTAGGTGAAGTATGAAGACTGTTATTTCCAAAACCGCTGATTTTCATCGTTGATCTTTTTTTTTTTGAAAAATTAAAAATTAAGGCTTTTTATGCAGTTTTAATTGAAATATATTTATTTTATAATATATCATTAACACCATTAGTTACCATACTTTTGAACTCCACATACTATTCATTCATGACAATATATATACGTCTCATTAATAATTCCAGCTGATTAATCTTGAAAATCAATATCTACTTAATTATGCCCGCAGCAACATCCCCGTTGGTCCAGCAATTAATCCCCACCCTACCTAAAATCACACATATACACACGAAATTCACCAAAATTATTCACGCTAAAGCCTCATAAACCAGCAGTGAAAAACCTGCTCACACATCAACCCGGCCGTGATTTTCCATTACGCGCAACGGCGCGGACCCGCTTAAATCTCTCCACTTTTCGGAAAGGGGGGCAATAGAATTACGGGGGAAAACACGCGGGCCAAGTCATAAAGCATTATAACCCCCTCATCCCCGCTATCAAGTATACATATATATGTATATAGCTACGAAGAGAGAAAGCGGAGACTCGGTAGCCGAGACTAATGCGAGCGACGTTCTCTCTCTCTCCGAGTGGATCCGCCGAGCGATTCCGAAGGAGTCGCCGGCGCGTCGAGTTACCGCGAGATCCTCCTCTCTCTCAGAGGAGAAGGAGTATAGGAGGAGGAGCGAGCGCGCACGGCTATACGTTGTCATCCTGGGGGGAATTCACATTGTCGGTGGTGGAGCGAGAGAGATACGGGAGTAGGAGGTTCTTCAATTTTTATTATGTTTGGTTTGAGGGAAGTCTTTCCGGTGTGTGTGCAGGACGAGAAAAAGTAGAGGACTGTATTTTAGGTTGTTAATTATTGAGGAGTATGAATAGAGCCCTGGGAGTCCTATATTATATGTTTGCGTCATATTTCGCACTGCGCGGGATGAAAAACGCTAGTAGCTCCTGGAAAGGGTTATTTAAGGACCGGCCTGTAGCCCCTCGACTTATGATATCCCTCTTTTTCGCTATATATACTGTAAGTCCGAGTAAAAATTTATAAAACCCCGTCGTCTGGTTTCGGGTCATTGGTATGCCCTGCGCGCGTACACCTTCCCTTATACGTAATATTTTCCAAATTTAACTGTATATACACTCTCGCCTCGCGCAATGAAAAATCTCTTGGATCTAGCCTTTTCTTGTAAAATATACAACGACGATAGACAAATGTTTACCTTACGTCGTGACTAATAATTCAAGCTAATTTTACAGTCATTTAAATAGACCGCACGATGCTTCCTGAGTATAACAGAAAAACCATCATTTTCCGTTTTTACAGTAAAAACTCCAGATATCACGCGACGACTATGCGCATATATACAGAGAGCCGACGTTATACGTACAATCTCCGCACGAAGCCCGCATTTTTCCTCCGATCCGCTGCTTTTCTCTCTCTCGCTCGCGCCAGTGTGAAGCTTCCCTGAAACACACTCGACTCCCATCTCTCTCTCTCTCGCTCTCTCTCTCTTTCCACCTACGCGAAGAAGAGAGCCAGCCACGCTGCACACGAGCGAGAGTATACATATATGTATATACCTACTCCTTGTCGCGCGGTGCGCTGATGGAAGTTGAAGAGCGCGCGCTCCAAGCTACCGAGCAAGGAGAGAGAGAGGAAGAGAGAGAAAATACGGCTCGGAATTTCTGGCATGCTAAGTGCCCCCTTGATTTACTCAATCACTCCGACTCTCCCCGAACACGGAAACTCCCGGGCTTCTCCCTCTCTCTACTCGCTCTTGGTTTTTGATCGCGCGGGCGCGCGCGTGCATGAATATGTGCATGCGCCGAGACGCGCGCGCCAGCAGTGCGCCTGTCTTTCGGACTGATTATTCCGTTTTCCCCAGCTGGTTCGGCGAATTTCAATTGTCTCTGTGTGTGTGGGCGGGAGGATGGAAGGCGAAAGTCGTTGAATTATTGGAGGTCTTCGATGAGGTCGCGGAATGAGGAAAGGTTTTGCGCGTAGTTTGCAAGGATGGGTTTTAGGGGGGAAAAGTTTTCTGCGAGTTCTCGGGGAATGTGTAAACGTAATCTGAGTCGTCTTATACTCGTTGCTGAGGGGGGATATAAGTGTACGTATATATATCTGGAGTTGGAAGGAATATTTTTGGTTCGTAATTTGATGCTAAAACTGAGCGGATTTTCTGAATAATCTCTTCATTATCGATTCGAAAATTTGGATGGAATTATGGTACTTCGTTCTCAATGTGCAAAATTAGCTATTGATCGAGATCACTTTTTGTATTAATAAGTGTCTAATGAAATCTTAGTCAGTTTTGTTCTGTAAAGTATCTATATTTCTAAAAACTTAAGATTTCCTTATAACTCAATGAAATCGTAATTTAATTGACATGAATTACAACGTGAAACAAGATGAATAAATTACCGACATCTGTTTGGAAAGTAAGTATAAAGTCCATTTTATTTTTCGCACTCGAACGACAAGCGAAAAGGTAGTTTTCCGAAACGGTGTAACTCGAAAAAGAAAAAATCAGCATCTGTTTACATGTAAATTCAGCGTAAGATTCCAATCGGAAGTGGAGTTTATGGAAATAATCTTATTTTCCGGGCATTGATTGCAAGACGGTTACCTCTATACCTTCACCGCCACATCGCCGAGGTATATCGCTATGTTAATGCGCTCTAAAGGAATTCTTTCGGAAAATACTCTACTCTCCTTCGCGTGGCGTGCTCTCGTTCTCCTTTGTTCGCTGCAACTCTGCACCACGCTGCGCGGAGACAGCGAGCGATTTTCCGTTACAGCGGTATTCGAAATCTGCCGTGCGCGAGAGCGACTTTTTTTGTCTCTCCTTTCAGCGCGATGTTGTTTCATTAGCATATGAAAAAAGAAATCATAGTTTTTTTTTTCTTCTACAAACGCGGTATACTGTTATATCGTAGTATTATATGAGTAGCCGCGTGTAATGAATGTAATTTGCATATCAATGCCGTGCGGGGGTCGCTGCTGAAATTTCGAAAGAACCGGGTTTAAGTTTGAGAGGGCGACGTCCTCGCGGAAACAGTGATATTACAGGCATGAAAAATTGTCCTTTCTCAAATCGCAAATCTGCCGAGAAATTTTCAAAACTTTATCTTAATAGTTGTACATTGTTTCTACTTTATCAAGCTTTAAAATGGAGTAAACTTTATATAGAAATTCTATTAAAAAATAAAAAAATCCGTAAACTCAATGGCACGATACTCCAAAGGATCTAACCCACATCATCCCCCAACATAAATCGACTACAATAACCCCTGAACGTCAATCACTGCTCCACCAAAAACACCCGACTTTCCCGTTCCCTTATATCACCGCACCACGTTCTCCTAGAGATTTTCGCCTTTTCTCCTTATCAGATCAACCCAACGCCCGTAAACGTGCTCCCTGGCACAAATTGCCGCGTCCAGCGCCGTAACCTCTTGCTCTTTCTCTCTCGATGACCAGGAAAAAGAGCCATAGTGGGCAAATATACACATGAGCGAGCGCGGCTCGCATGGTCGGCCGACGTTACGTGGGGTGTGTGCGGCTTATTATTACTTTCCGAGAACTGAAGCTAAGTGCACGTGCAATTGTGCTTCGACGAGGGGCTTTTTCGCGAGTACGGTGACAGGCTAGCGATAGGGTTGCGAAACAACGATTCGATTTTTGGCAGTGATGAGGTTGTGCATTTGTGAGTATAGTAAGTGGATTGTGTAGAAAAATAAGTAAAGTGTATTTGAAACGTGCTAGTTTCAATGTAGGACAGATTCATAAAGGTTCTTTTTAATATGTCTCAGTGGTAATATAATATTCATGGATTTTATAATTAACGTGACAACATCAGACAAACATACTGAAGTGGTTCAATATTTAACTGCTTCAAAAATAAAACGAAGAATATTCGATCAGTGTATAGTGTCCAGTACCTGACGGCATAAATAAGCATACAAGTATAATAAGCGTCTGATCTATACGGACGATTTCTATTGCCACCACGACCGTCCATAAGAAATATCCTTTTTATACACGAGCGACTCGAGTACATTAATAACTCCAAATTTGACCATTGCACACACTACATGTCCACTTTCAATCCGGAAAAAGCACTGCCACACAGCACCGCATACACGCGCTTCCCATCATATTTCACCTACAAAAATCCGTCGAGGCGCACCATATAAATAGGTAAGCGCGTTCTCGCACTTGCGCCTTTCTCACATCCACACTCTATTAATCAAAATCATCAATGCGGATACGACAAGGGCGCGCGCGGGCGCGTAATCGTCTTGGGCTAATATCCACCTCTATACGATACACACAAAAGCAGGCAGCAGCGGCCCTCGGGCGACGGACGTACGTACGTATACATAAATCACCCGCGAGGTAAAGAAAGCGCGCGAATATGGTACACACATACACACACGTATACACATAGGGCTAATCAATCGCGCGCGGGGCCATATTTGCCCGGCGCAGGCGCAATTAAACTCGATTAGCCGCAATCAGCGAGCGAATCGAGCATGACGCGCGCGTGGGCTGTATGGGCTAATGTGCTGTTGCTGTTGTCGTCGCGCGTTGCGTTGCTGCTGCCTTCGGCGATTAATCGTAACGCGTTGGATTGCTCGTAGTACGCGCGGGCGAGCGGACGAATGCGTCGTTCCTTAATCGTTGCTGCATGTGGGGTGGAAAGAGTGTGGAGTGCGGGTGGACGCAGGTGTACGTGGTTGATTGGCTGGATATGGAGGGTATTTGGGATGCAAATGTGACTGTTTATGTTTATTGTTGTTTCTTGATTGGTAAAGATTTATTCTTGTGATGGTTGAATGAGAATGACAGATAACTCATGGGTCTATATCGTCCACCTGGCGATTTGGGTTTAAAAATTTTTTAAATAATCGATTCTCTTACCGTCCCACATCTACTTAAATGATTCACGGTTAAAATGGCCTTCAATTTAAGAAACTTTTAAGTTACAAATTTACTGAATTTTAAGAATAATGTAACTGATAGTATATTACGACACGTGTGACCTAAGTAGCACTTTTTTGCACGGCGTGAAGGTAGGGCCCGAGCTTAGCGAAAACAATAAAATTTCGACACAAGTATAATTAAAAGCTAAATTGGTAATTTGATTTTTCCCGCCATATATGTGCCACCCTCTTCCTGTGACCTACCCACGTAAACCGGCCTGAGGAGATGTAGGAGCGTTAGTAGATGGTCATCAGCAACTAGCGAAATTTATTGAGTAATAAGAGCCTTTGTGTGAGTTAAAAAGTTGTTAATTATTATTTGATGAATCTATAATTTGAAAACATAAATTGAAAATAACTTGACACTTGACAAATTTGTTTATTTTGTGTGTGTGTGTGTGTGTGTGTGTGATCAGGGGCTTTCGCGGAAATTCAATATTTTCATATCCGAACCCGATGTCTCGCTGTTATTTAAGCCATATGTCCCGTTTAGCTTTTCATCATCTAAAAGTATGAAAAAAATTTTTCTTCATTTTGTACAAAATCATTATTTTTTAAATGTTTCCACACTTCAATGAAAAAAATAACTTCATATTCGTATTCAGCGACCTCAAAAGCACTAAGAAAAACTGGTTTGAGCACTTAGTACTACCGTGGCCACTATTCGGTCAGTTTAGGGATGAGTATAATATCGTGTATTCGCTCCGTGCGTCCGCTTAGAGGGGATAGCCGAAACTTTCTAAGCGTTCGCATGGTGGCGGAAAATAGCAGTTTCCGGGGCTATTGCGTGTATATCGACTATATATATCGAAAGTAACCTCAAAAATACATAGAAAATAAGTATTTAAATATTTATAAACTGACTTTCCGACACTTGTTCTTATGAAATAATGTTATATATTTATACATCTGCATATATTACACAAATGACGTAATGAATTATATTTGTGGTTACGCAGTTATGTCGTTTATTTTATAACTTCTCATATAAGCTAATGCTAAATTTTCCAACTTTTTTGATAATTCATGCAACCGTAGGTATCGCAATCAATTTCTCAACTAATTTTCAGTATAAAGTTAATATTATTTATATATTTTCATTAATATTCTAGTTAATTTGTATCAGCTCCGCCTCCTTTTATATTTTACTCGAAATTTTCTATGAACAATTATTTATTTTAGAAAAACAATTATGCCATAATCGATTATTTGTCATGAATTTAATTTTAAAATAATAAAATTGTTCACCTTTTGTTTATTAAATAAGCTATACAGATTTTGCATATTGGAACCTCATTAACGAATCTGAGCATTCGATCTTGAGTGAGGGTTGTCTTAAAAATTTGAGTGACCACTAGTTTCACTCAAAAATCTGACCTAGTCCACCCTTAGGAGAAAGCGGCCGCGTACCTTCTCAAGCAGACTATATTCACAGCTAAGCGCAGTGCGCACCCCCGAAATTAGTACACTCGAAATCTTCCAACCGAACAGTTCACTTCTAAATTTTCATACTCAGTTCGCTCAGTGTTTTTCCAAACTTATACACACGCACGCGTTTCGGAATTTTCCAACTTCGTCTCTTTGTAATTTCTTCTAGATTTTCATTACTGGCGACTAGATTCTCACTACAAGATCAAATTTGTTTACTCGTGCGCTTCAACATTACAATATTATTTGTAAAATTTAATTATATTCTTTCCGGTGAAAAACTCTTAGTATCAACATGTCAGTCTCTAAGCCATCACAAAAACTCCGACGACGTAACTCGCAGCTGCCTGACGAAACCGTGATAACTGAACAATCTATTGAAGTGTTACACCAAAACACATCTGACGATGGACAGATATCGCAAGATCAAGAACTGAAAGGCCGAGCATCACCGAATCTGGAATTGGAGAACCGAGTGACGGCGGTAATAAATCGAGCCTCCTTGGAACGAGATCTTGGTAGTCGAGCCTCCTTGCAACGAGACCTGGGAAGTCGAGCCTCCTTGGAACGAGACCTTGGAAGTCGAGCCTCCTTGGAACGATCCCTTGGGAGTCGAGCATCATCGGTAGATCCGGAACCGATAAGACGGATGTTACTAGATCAGGAAGAATCGGCAAGCCGTGCATCGTCGGTCAGCAGGGCATCATCCGTAAGCCGGGAGGCATCGATAGTTCGAGAAATACTGAATATTCCAGAATCGGAAAATTCGCAACTATCGAGTGACATTCCTAAAAATCCTCAACTAAGCTCTTCGACCTCCAACGACATTCTCGCAGACGTGCAGCATCATTCCAGCTTGCAGAATCTTCGAGAACAGGTGAAGCTGGCGTCTCGACGCTACTCCGACGGCGTCGTGACGTTCCTGCGCTCCATGGAACGTGGCGTTTATTCTCTCTTCGGTAGCCGTGAGCGTGTCGAGCAGACCCTAAACAACAGCCCGCGTCCAGAAGATGCTGACAATAGCATACCAAAGGCTCCTCCGTTGTCTGCGAGAAATCGTCGCGTGCAGCAGAATAACCTAACCATTCTGATAGCCGAACGGGAGAAGCAGCAAAATGCAATTGATAATCCTGCTGCTTTGCCGATTGTTCATCTACCCGTTGTGAGGATACCCGCCGCTTGTGTTTTGTGGGTTCTAGGATCCCTCGTCATCACCGTTACTTGTGTTTGGGTTTTGGTGTACTACTGTGAACATCTGATGTATAATCCCAGAATAGTATAGAAAACGGTGGGACGCTTTACTTAGACTAGATATAATTTATGCAGTGTGAATTGGAAATCGTTTAGTTTCATGAATCGAACAGCTGATTTTAGTTTGCTGCTTTTTCCAAAAACTAATTGGGAATAATAATTTCTATCATAACAAAAATATTTAAAAAGTTGAATAATCATATTTTAATAAAACTATAGCAAAATCTAAACGTGCTGCGCGTGTACTGTTTTGTTTTTGGGGTTATCAACATATAATTTTTCATCATGATTTCATTTTAATTAGTTTAAATGCTAAAGCTCAAATAGTACTGCTTGTATTTTTCCTTTTTCAATTGCGTTGTAACTACGGAATAACGAATTTTTACAAAAAAAGCTTTAAAAAATGGTGTATTGAAGCTAAAAAAAGTGAAAACGGTCCTTAACTTGATTTTCATAAAAATTGGACTTATTCCCTTCTTCCTTGGCACTACAGAAATATGGATAAAGAAAAGTGTAACGAATATATAAAATTATGAAATTGCAAATCGACTGTTAACAAATGCAAGGCTTTTTGTTAGTTTTTAATAATATTTAATAAATATCCATTATTCCATTTTACAATCTGTCTTTCAATTTATGCCCTACGTATCTATTTTATTTTTAAAAGATATTATATGAATGAAAGATTTTTATAATATTCTCTATTATATTAAGAAGCTTGTTCGTCGTTGGTCAACCAATTACAATAACTCATCATTATTAATTAAAAAAGATTGATATAATCTATAAAAATATAAAAGATAAATATCTACACATCACGTCGCTGCTTTGCCAGGGCCCTGCCGTTTATAAGTTCACTCGACTTATGATCCTGTCAATCACCGTTCCCGCAGCCTACGCAGCAATTACTATCTGCTAAGCTCGAGTCACCAGTGCCAACCTTTGGCCTATCGATAACAGAAATTAATCAGCGATCCCATTTTACAATCAGCACATGTGTCTATTATGAAAAACTCAAGATGGGGTGCTCTTTGGAGCAAACTACCACGCTCTACACATGTCATTTTATCTTCATCTATTATTATAACCAGCCTTCTCAGATAAGGCAGGTCAAGCAGCGGCGCAAAGTCATTTAGGTTATATGAATAATAATTCTCCGAGGTAATGACCAAGAAGAGACGCTCAAGTTTTGGACAATTTTGAACTATATCGGTTATAAAATTGATCTCGATGATCGATTGTGCTGCTGATCGATTATTGATTGTGCTTCCCCTATTCTATTCGGGTGTCCAAGCCCCATCAGACGGCGCTGAAACAAGTCTTGTAAGTTATACTAAAATCCCGTGACAGTGCAGTGGCAACTTTGACTGTCGGAAAAATAACTAAAATTTGCAAATCTTAATAAAAAATAAAGTTTTTTATATTCAGACTAAATAATTATATAGAAATATAATGTGATTTCACTTCTTTACTATAGAGGTTAGTTGTTTACGGTATAACTTACAGCAGTGCTACGTGCAACCGCTAGAGGTACCACTTTTGCTTGGACGCCCGAATAGAAACTCTCTCTCTCTCTCTCTCTCTCTCTCTCTCTCTCTCTCTCTTTCGGCCCTATTGGAGTCTAAGGCACGGTCGTATATATACACAGGTTCGGAAATTCAGTGATATTTTTGGTGGTAGGGTAGGGAAAGTAGTCTTAGCTCAATTTTAGTATGTGCGGCGCGCATACCTTATACCTTTTCTGCAAATTAGAGCTCCTTACCTTACGTGCGAACTAGAGCTCATTACCTTACGTGCGAACTAAAGCTCCTTATCTTATGTGCGAACTAGAGCTCCTTACCTTATGTGCGAACTAGAGCTCCTAACTTTTTGAAGCTTCGACGTATTCGAAGAACCGAGGCAGTCATCGAATTTAGAATTTTCGAAGCTTCGCATGTGCTGCATTGTCTATAAGAACCCCTTTCCTACATTCCTATTACCTCTAAATCATTGTGCTTCAATATTCTGTAAAATAGATAATGTTTCTTGATGAAATTTCACAAATATATTGCCTATACCACACACAAAATTGTGTATGAGTTTCATGTTTACATTTATAAAAGAGAGAACGCGATTAATATCGAAGTGCAGCCAAAAGGATTAATTAAAGGAATCAGCAAATTAAGGTTGAGGAAGGCACGGACCAATGAATTAAAAGCGGTTTTTTTTCTCTAGTTATCATGTGACAAAGAGAAATGACTTTGTAAAATACATATGCTATGTCGAGTTGCTAGCCTCGCATCAGGCGTCTCCCCAGGCAGCGGATAGGGGAAAGCTCGTCAGATATGAGGGGTACCGGGGAAATAAAATACCCGGGGCCGATCAAAACTAGCTAGGGGAAGGAACCGCGAGTAATAAACCAACTATGGTAGATGTGCAACAAAACACTTTACCCCAAGCGGGTAACCTCAACAATGAGAAACAATCACTTAGAAACAATCACTTCTAAAAAGGCTCTTAGCAGAAAAAGCCAACAACATAGATTGAGGTTTTCTACTACCTTGATTGGGAAGATTTTATTCGTGTATGTTCAGTAATTTGTGGGAAAATTTCTAACCCATTTTTCTTTCCGTTTACAAAAGTGCATATGCTTACAAAAGCGCATGTACATACAAAAGTGCATGTGTATACGAAATTGCATGGGCGTACATAAATTGCGCGTACATACGAAAATTGCGCGTATCTACGTACAAATTTTCATATACATACAAAAACCGCTGCCAACGCGTTGTTACTTAGCTTTTATATTTGCTTTTATGACTTACCGTACAATCGTTGACGGCTCTTGTATTATTATTGTAAACAGCGAATAACTAAAATCGTTTTTTTAAGTCGGAAGTTAAATTGAAATAACAATGAGCTTGATAGCTAAATAGTGATAAATCGTGGTAATTTTCTTAAGTTTGACGAAAAAAATTATTTATAAAATGAAAAAGAATGATAAAATTCTTGTAAATTACATGTAAAAAGTAAATATTTTAATTCAAACGACAAAACGTTTCTTACTCTTGTAAGTAAATACATTACATCAAGTTTAACACGCTGAACTAGATTTTTTAAACAACTTCAACAACCAAGTCTACATTCACTTCATTTCTCAACTCGACGTAAGTCAAAAGTCTCTCTCCCACCCTCTCACTTATTCACCTTAATTAACGCAAAGTTGCAAAAATCCCGTACCCCCATTTTAATGAATACGCGAGCGAGCGACCTCTGCCCTCCCTTTCCCAACCATTAATTAGCACCTGATAAAAGTATTTAACATCCATAATTAATCGTCCCGAAATTACCTTCGCAAATACTCTCTCGCCTGCTCTTCTCCTCTTCACAAAATGACCCATAATCCGCTGCCTCGCGCGCGCTCTCTTGACTTCTTACTCGCAGAAGGAACGAACTTCTGCCCTCCGCACCTTCTGCCGCCTCCCCGAATAAACTGCCCTTAATTTTTCAACGCCTCCTGCGCGAATTAAGGAACATAAAAGAACAGCCGCCGCGCCAGCGCTATCGCGCCAGAAGACACTTAGCTCTATATATGATTTGCCAGTATAGGTGCGTGTATATATATATATATATATATATATATATATATATACCTATCGTGGGGCGCGCGATTTACGAGAGGCCTCGGGAAAATCTCTCTCTCTCTCCCTCTCGCGAGCTCAACAGCATTAGGGCGGTGCGAGCGAGAGAGCGAGCGCGGGGGAATTTCCTGATTACCTCCCGGCCGCGATTTACGGATCTCTCTTGCTCTCTCCCTCTCTACTGCTGCTGCTACTGCAGTTCGCGAGACAGCGCGAGCAGGAGGCTAAGTGGAAGCTATTCTCTGCGAGCTAGCGAGCTAGCGAGGCTTTTCTCACTACTTCTGATAACATCCGCGCGTGTAGCTCGGGGTTTTCTATAAGCCTCGTCGGTTGCCGCTAGCTCTCTCTTTCTCTCTTTCTGGCTGTGCGAGGCGTCCTAATTTCTAGAGAAGGGTGGTAGCTTGCGCGGTTTTGCAGCGGTGAAAAATCGGCTCTGCCAGTGATTGGGGAAAGAATTTTTCTCGGGAAATGGGGGGCGAGTACGCGAAATTCAAAATGTCGTTTGGTTTTATAGAGGCGGTAATTTTCGCGTTGCACTTTTGAAGATTTACAGATGCTCTTTGCATGATTTTTAGATGCTCTTTAATCCTCGGCTGATTAAAGAACGCTCGGGGTAAAGTTACTTTTTCAGTTAATTAACTTTTATGGGGGCAATTTCTCGCGGTTTTGCTTTTCAGCATGGAAAAGGTATTTTTATTTAAACGAAATTAACTTTTAAAGTCAAAGTGAAGCAGAAAGCAGTTTAGCGTTTAATTTATTGCGCTCTTTTTTCATAAATTTTGCGGCATTTTGAAATAAATAGCGAATCCCCTTTGCGAAAGCCAAATAAAAGCATTCTTTCGAGCTTTGCAAAGGCAAAACAATAATAAAATATGCAAAACTTTTACTCTCTTTAATAGAGCATTTTAATAGAATATTAAATATTTCATGAATTTCTACGGTTGCCTTTGACCAAAAATATTTTCAACTTTTATAATAGAGAGAAAAAAGTTTTTCCATAAAGGCTCTTCGAGATAAAAAGTTTTTAAAATTGCGAAAAAATGCTTAATATTAAATTAAATAAATAGTTGTATGAATAAATTTTTTAATCAAAGGATGGCTAAATAGCTTCAAAGATTTTTGAAATTCTTCTCACTAAAATAAATTCAAATACAAAAAAAAAACCAACCATTCGTCCTCCCATCATATCTCCAATCATCAGTTTACATAATTCTCTTAACATCCTTACACTCTCCGTCGTCGGAAAACTATCCTTCGCATCAGATAACTCGAACGTACACACCTCGGCTCCCATCGAGAACTTTTTACCTCCTCGAGCTCTCAACCTCGCCTCGACTCCTCCATGCGCAGCTAGCACACGTATCGCGACCTAACGACCGCACCGTTCCTCCGTTTGATTAACGATCCTCTCTCGCACGTAGGTACTACTACACAAGTTCGCAACTTTTTTCCTCATCGTGTGTAAACCCGCTGCTAAGTGCCAAAGGCTGTCAAAACGCGGGATTTCGAGCGTCGCCTGTACGCTCGCGTTGACCTTTCGCGTCGCAGTGCGACGCTAGTCCGGTGATTATGGGCTCCGCGGAAGTTGAAAACTAGAGTGTAGTGGGTGGGTGGAGGGGACGGAGTTAATCACCTGGTTGGCTTGGAGAGAGAGGGGCTAAATTCAGTTATTATCTCTTTCGCGGCCAGAATATAAGCTCGAGATTAGTTCGGGGAAACCGGAAACAAACACAAGCGCCGAGCTGTGTGTTTCGTGCGCGCGTTTCGATTTTTCCCACAAAATTAAAGGGGAATTCCAGTGGCAAGTGTTCTTGATGTTTAGATTTGTTTAAAATGAATGAACAGATTTTTATAGTTTGCCGATCAACATTACTGTGTGGTTTATAGGAAATAAAGAACTTTTCGGTGAAAAAAGGAAGAGAAAATAAACTGCGGTTTTACGCTGCTGCTGCTGCGAGCGTTACAGCGCGAAATTGATTTTCAACGCTCGTATATATGTACACACGGAACTTTTACGGTTATACTTAGCATAGATTTCCAGTAGTTTCCCTTAACAAGCGGCACGTCGGGAGGCCGCCCCGCCGTGAGCGTGTTCTTCTAATCAAGTCGCCAGCGCGGCGGTCTTACGAGAGATTTAAGGTGCTGAAACAATACCTTTCTAAGACGGAAAAAGCAAACGGTATTATACCTCCTCTCCACCTCCTTCACTGAATGCCAATTAAATTACTCGAGACTTTAATTCCTTCCGTAAGCTTTTAACAACTTTCTTGTGCTTTCGTTCGCCGCGCGCTTTGCTCGCGCTCGATCTCGCGCTGCTCGTCAAATGACGCTGTGAAATAAATCAAAGGTAAAAATAATTCCTGATGAAAGTAAAAAGTTCGATAGTTTGAGCTTGATTGTTGTGGGAGAAATCAAAGGGTTTGTGGTGTCATTAGGAAGGATTCGATGATGGGAAAAGGAAATTGTTAAAAGGTCACGGCATACAAGACTTTCATCTAGCTCATTTAGTATTACGTCGACTTTATAATACTATATAAATACATAATATAGCATCTACTGTGGCAATACTGCTACAATCCTCACTTTTTTACCACCTCAAAGAAAATGCGATACTGCACATATATATATATATATATATCATCTCACTCTCCACATTCTAGGTATACACAGCCATCTTTATATAATAAACAGCATTGATTAAGATGAGAAGTTTTAATATAAACGCCGTCCTGAATTTCCGCAAACTTGCCTCGCGGAGAAACGCCCGCTCGAAGCTCCAAAACAATCCAGCGACTCCATATATATATATATATATATATATATATATATGTCTATGCATACATACACACAGACCATCCACGGCCACAACGAAGAGTAATTTAATACACATCGGAGTACCGAAACTCGGCAAGATCTCGAGTATTACAAAACAGCGCGCGACTAAAGGCAGGCACCTTAGATACATATATATACGAATAAATACACACACACACATACACCTCAAACGGGAGATGCAAGAACCTCGCTCGCACCGAGTCACTTTTTGCCTCATCCCTTGTATATATATACAATAACGAAATATCTTCTCTTTCCTTATTACGCGATGCTCTCCCGCTCTCTCACCGAAATGAACATCTACCGCATACGAAATTCCGAACCTCTTGTGTGTATACGCGCGCGCATCGCCCTCAAAACGCATCCCAACAATCGCGCACACAGCCTCTCTCTTGCTCTTGCGATGCAACGCTGCAAACAGAACAGAGAGCGAATTCTCCCTTGCTGCTGCTGCTGCATGCACATTCACGTACATAGACTGCACACGTACACGTACAAAAGCTCGCCGCTGCCGCCAGTCTTATATGCGCTCCACTCGCATCGATCGCTTGCAGAGAGCGAGAGAGAGAGCAGCGCGAGCGAGCGGGTGGGCAGCGTGCCAGCGCGCAGATGAAATTAACACCCCGATCCCTCGAAATTACCATGCGAAAAAGAGATAGAGCGAGAGCGAGCGAGCCTTTTTCAAGGTGCTAACGGAAGCGCCCTCCGGTGTGCGTGCGGGAGTAATTTTGTACTCGCTATAACGGGATGAATAAAGCTGCGGCTGGACGTTGAGCGAGAGACAGAAAGAGAGAGAGAAAACGGGAGAAGCGAAAGCGCAACGATTGGGAAATGGATAGAGGGCTGGTTGGATTGGATTCGGAATGGGGGATAAAAGTGTCATTTTTTGGACAGCGGATAGGTAGGAATTTCGAGAGTTCGGTGCAGTTTGAACTTAAACTATATAACGGTCTTTTATTGATGTAGTCGCAGAGGTATGACGATTTTATTGGAAGCTTTCGGCTCGGCAGGGACGATCGATTAGGAAGAATTTATTTCCGATAGTTTAAATATTCTATCTCGAGCAGCCCTTTGGCTACTATATATATGTAGATACAGTATAGGCAAATTGATATGCTTCGGACCCGTATTTGCATAACGATTTAACGGACACCCAGCCAATATTATACCCTTATCAATAGACGTATACTGTAAAATCAACAATTTACAAATAAAACTCACAATTATATCAACAACTGTCTGCTAATTTTCCTCCCAACCGGAAGCACCCCTTTGCTTCGTAATTATAAAACATCTCTCAACATCCCCATGTACGTGAACTCCGTTCTTCATGCCAAAATGAAATCCATCCTGCGCGCTCGTTTGCCAGGCACACACAATAAGTGACGGGGTCGCCGCCGGCTGTGGGCATTCACGCCGCGCATCCACGCGCTTCTACCACATATAGACATACACACGTTGTTCGCGGACGAATATAAAGAAAAAAGAATCCTGCCCGCAGTGGGAGGCGGGGGAGAAAAGGCAGAGCCACGGCGCAAAGACGGAGCAGAATACCGTATAGCTGCTGCGGATCTCTCCCCCTTTACATCGTCTTCCATTTGGGAATTAATTATTTCCAAGGACTCGACTGCCGCCGCCGTCGCCAACGTCCCTCTTTTTATCTCTTCACGCCTTTCCCTCTCGCGCGTGCAGGTATATATCTATCCGTCTCCCATCTAGGTATTCCCATTCCCCTTTCTCCTTCTCTGCTGTCTTTCTTCCCTCCCACACCCCCCGAGAGCGCGCGTGCGACGTCGCTAAAAGTAAAAATAGTTCCCCGAGGCGGAAAAGTTCGCCCTCTCTCCCTCTACTGCGCGCGCAAAGTGGCCCCCGGCTGTACCTACGCGCGACTGCAGCCGGAAATAGCTCGGATGGATAGATAAAGACTGCACCCTACTTCTTTCTCTTCTCTCTCTCTCCTCCCTCTGCGCACTCCCGTGCGCGCTCAAGCCTTTAAGCTCCCGCGATTTTTCCCTATCGGCTCGCTCGCTCTCCTCTCATTCCTCGCGCGTCAAATACGCTCTCTGTTCTACTCGCGAGAGCTGACGCGGACGGCGAGAGTATAGGAGAGGATTTGAGCGCGCGACGACGCCCCGACGCCTTCTTTTCTTTTATCGCATGGTTGGTAGCAGCGACTGATGGATTTTTGCGCGACCGACGACGACAACGCTGGTGGTGGTAGTAGTAGCCCGAGGTGACGGTAGTCGCTTACGAGTTGAATTTTGGATGTCGCCTCTTTATCGTGGTGGAAGTGCGCAAGCACGACGCGTTTTAGTGGGTAAATACAAGGCGACGCGGGGAGGGGCTGAAGGTAGAGCGTTCGTATAAGGTGAAATTATTATTTTTGATGTTTGGTTGTAAAGTGAGATTATGTTGTGAGGGCGTTTTATCGATTTGATAACAGAAAGTATGATGTCAAAAATGTAAAATGTGTGGGTATGTTTGCTGTGAAATAAATTACGATATTATATATTTAACGGGAGCAAAACGATAAATTGGGATTAATTTATTCGAAAATTGACGCATTGATCGATAAATGTGATATTAAAATTATATACGTACCTGCATTTTTGATGCTGGGAAAATCGGTCATTCGTTCTTGAATATTTAATAACGTGCGGAATGGTGGATTTAATATACATAGTTAAAATCACACTATTCAAATATAGATGGTAAACAATAATAAAATTCATGTTAAAAATAGTTTAATTTAAATAATAAAATCATATATAATTAAATTATATTTTATTAAGGTTATTATTTAATAATTAGATTATATTAAATCGGATCGATTGCAAATAATATTTCATTTTATATAATTAAAAGAGCGCTATCGTATTATTTCAGTTCTGAATCGATATTATATGCATGAAAGAAATTTATATAAAGGAACCGGGGATGAGAATGAGGGACAAATACTTATTCGAACGAGACAAATTACTTTCAAAGTCAGATTTATAAAAGAAAGACCATTTTGTTTTTATTACATTCGTTGTGTAAGTGCGTATGTCTACACGTATTCCATGTAGTTCAGTATTTTTTTCTTCTTCTTTCCCGTCGTACAATAATCATAGCCCTTAATCGTACAATCTGAGTCTCGCGAATATTTTCTGTACACGTTGCAATATAATGTCGTAATAATTAGCCCTCGAGAAAACGAGAGAGAGAGAAACGAAACGTTCCTCTCGCGTGTTCCAATCGGGCGCCATACATAAACGCCACCCTCGATTATTTCCTCTTTCCTCGTTTCTCTCTCCCTCCGTAAATGCGATATGTACCGATAAATTATCATATCTCATACATTTATCGTTGCTCGTTGTATAACGTTTTTTTTCCTTCTCCTCTTTGTCGTTTCTTTCGTCGCGAATACGAGCGAGTAAATATACTTATAGTACTATATATTATATTTTATTCATTTCTTTTGCCTTTCTCCTCTTCTTTTTCTTGTTTTTTTTATACATGATCGTTATTAACGCGCCCCTCGCGACAAGATTTTTCCACGTCGTCTGGTTAATCGTCCACGTGTATAGTTATTTTAACGTTTCTTTTTTTTTGCGTCGATTTCAAGCGGACGAGTTATCCAGATAAAACGGAGAAGAAAAGAGCTGATCAAACCTTGACTACCGCGTGTCGCCTTCGGAATTTAATATGTATGCTTGCTATTAAATTCCTCGGATCTCCGTTGTTGTGGAGTTGGAACACGACCCATGTCGTCGTGGTTATATGTATAGTCAAATGGTTCAAACGTCTCTTTTCCCTTACAATATAGATAATTTGTTTATGTATGAAAAAAGTTGTTTTTTTTTGGTATAATTCCACTGTCTTGGACGTCATTCGTACGTAATTAAAAATATTTTTAGATTTAAAAAAATTTATTATTAAATGGAATATAATGTTAAAATAAAGTATATACGTATAATAATATATCATTTTATTCGTCAAAGAATTTTCTATAAGTTTTTAGTATGCGAATTATACAACACCTCTCCTTAAAACCAAACTACCTCTTTTGTGTAGCAAATTATCCGATAATTTTAGTCCAAGACAGCAGACATGCAGTAGTCGATATTAATCTCTAAGCATCGCAAAATGTTATACTGGACGTGGCTATAAATTTTCAAAATTAGCTAGTTCGAAAACCTTCGCCTCGCGCGCGCAAACTTTGCTTTTATTTACCGTATACTTCGAGTTGCTACTTTTAATCTCTGTAATCTTTCTCTCTCGTATTTTTTTTTTCGGCATCTCTGCGAGTACCCTCTATATAGTTCAATTTACGGATTCATCTCTGCGTTTACAATCGTCGATAATTCCTTTACAGTATACTTTAGTAAAGATTATAATGGCAACGTACTAAAATAAGTAAATAACGTCCAAATTTCGTGATTATATATTGTATACACTTTTTCTTTTCTCTCCGCGAAATTTCATGTTACGCTCGTGCCCAGTCGAAAATCTGCGCAGGACGTAGTATAAAATTTTGTAATAGTAAAACGTTGTATAAACATTTCTTTTTTTTTATACGAAATTCGCGTATGCAATTGGTGTATATATATAAGATCGTAGCAAATGAGGATTACGAGGAAGTAAATATTGTTGAGCATGCTTTTAATGTGTCATCCAATTTTTGCTTTTGTCATTCCGAATAACCCTAAAAAAATTGGTAAACTAAAATTTTTGTAATCGTGTATTTGTTACCATTCTCCTGCCCCAAATTATCATTTTCTCTTGACATTTCGGAAACCAAAGTATCTCACACATTACAAGCATGCTCGCGTTCAAAAAGATTACAAAACTTTCGGCCAATTCGCACGTCTCGGCCCTCGTTATAATATATGCGCCACACTGCGGCGCGTTGCAAACACACAGACGCGCGCGTGTCGCTATATCACTAAAGCACCAATAATCTCATACGCGCGAAAACTTCGCGATGCGTATCGCGCGGCTTTATAGCATTGTTCCGCGTAAAGTTCGGCTGGCGCGTCGTTTTGGGTCCTCGTGTCTCTCTGTAAGTGTGTGTACATGATCCTCGCTACGGCCGGCACTAGCAGTCGTCTTGGTGGTGAACGGAGGAGGTCGTGTGCACGAGGGCGGCCACCCGGTCGACTATGTCCCCCGAGCGACACTGAAACAGAGGAATTGAAAGTTTGTTAGAGATCATGTGCTCGTTTGAATATCCAAATCAATGTTTATGTCATTTGTGAAAATAGGTTGTGATTATAGATTCATATGTTTATTGCTCGGTATAAACTCAAGTTTTAGCTTCGAATGAAAATACGACTTTTGAATCTGTTATTACTGTTGTTACTCGCTGGAAGCTTGAAATTGTTATTTATGTATTCTATATTGTTATATTTGCTCTCGCTTGCTACGTGTCCTATGTCAAGTTACTATTTACGTAATATGTTCAATTCTACGGCATTTTATTTTTAAAATTATACATACTAGGAATCTATTTTGATTCACCGCATTTTAATCAACTGATTATAATTTACATACATACAGCACTCATCAGACACATATATTAATTACAATTTTGAATTATAATAGCAGTGTGCTGTTTATTCTTAGGGTATATAATATTCAATTCTTACAAATGTGCAGGTAGTTTATCTATACCTCTATAGGAATTACAATTAGACCCAAGTCTACTATGTATATTTTCTCTGGTTTAATAAATAAATAAATAAAATAAATAAAAAGCAGTGTATTAAATTTTAATAGGTTTTTTAACTGTTCGTAAAATATGTAGACTTATAAATTTCAAATTTTTATTATATTAAATATTAACGCAGTCATCACGTAGGTTATATAAAAAGACCGTTATCTTCCATAAAAAAATTCCTAAAATGAACCGTTCATAATTTATTCACTTTTGTCGAAAGCACACAGCTTTATCGGGCCCCCTACCATTCCTCTTTCCGATTAACTATTAAAACGCCATCACAATTTACACAATTTCCAACGATTATCCCGACACTTTCCTTATTCAAATTTAATTTCCGCTCGAAAGCTGACCATAAATTCGCATAATACTACTACTCCTCTCGCTTCGCAGCCCCTTGCATCATCACACCCAGCAGTAACTACAGCAACTCCTCTAACCATCCTTCATCCAGCCGCACCGTCGACAGAGAAACGGACAGAGAATGAGAATGAGATGCTGCCGCTGCTGCTGCCACCCTCGCGCCTCATAAAACCAAATTAAAAATCGTCGGCGTACACCCGCATGCAGGCGTGTACATACTATATACACGAGCTCGTTATGCTAGGTTTAGTCTCTCCCGCCGCACGCGTCGTTTATGCATACATACGAGGGGGGTGCGGATGGTATCAAAGGAAGAGAAACGAGCGGTTGAGAGATAAATAGGAAAGCAGCGTGATGGTTCGGAGCGAAAGTCCGCCGCCCGCCAAGTTCGAGATTATTAGCGCGGGAGGTGTGTGTGTGCGGGGAGCGTAATTTCCGAGTTCATCGCGAGAGCGGCGGTCGTCGGCGCGTAAAACACAATCGAGCGTGAAGCAGCTCGCGCGGCGCACGACGAAGCTGCTACTGCATATTTAAGGTGTGAATCGGGGGATGGGAGGAGAGAGTGAGTGAAAATTCGACGTTATACCGTTTTTCCGGCTTAGTGGAACTGCGGAGTTCCGGTGTATTAATTGTCGTCGTGGCGTTTACCGGCTTTAATGTGTCGGATGAGTGAGTGGAAGAAGATATTTCTGTATATAGAATATGAAAATTATATACTTGTGTATTTATTTATATTTAAATTTATATGCTACTTTATGGCATTTGGGGGTTACGATTGTTTAATGAGAAATAAGAGCACGTATATATTTTATATAAAACACTTTCGGTCTATAAACAGCTTATTTGTATAAGGCAAAAAGCTGCATTTTACTAAAATATGCTACCACGCGTATACACACACATAACAGTTTTATCCTCACCGTTACATAAAGGCCCATAAAAAAGCACGACACCCTAGCTCCGAATTCACACATGTATACCAACTTTTCACTTTCCTCGTGTACGTATACCCCCTTTACATGGTATCATCCACGCTCGCGTACATTCTCATCCTCTCGGTGAGTACGACTCTCTACACACACCCAAATGAATGTATATACCCGCGCGCCGCCAAGATGCGCAGCTCTCGCACAACAGAGCAGCTACATACAGTGCACCTACGCCGACGTAAAAATCCGTTTTTGTCCCGGCAAATGCTCTTCCTCTCTCTCTCCGTGCCGCTAAGCATACACATATATCTACCTACGTACATACATACACATGCGTGGATATGTACATAGTGGGCATGCACGCGTATGTGAATTCCGCGTTATACACGCGCAGGTTGCGCTGAAAGCACAGCGGCGCTGATTTCCCAGCGGGTATCACCGCGGGTCCATCTATAAATTTCCGGTGCACGAGCCTGCGGCCCATTAGGAGGTAAAAAAATTGCGGCGGCAGAGAAGTGGATGCAAAATGCATTTTTGCCTCTTGTTTGTAGACGAGAAGGAGCGAAAGCCGCTCGTCGCGCATATCATTTGAATGTCGTTGCGGACGACGATGTCTGCGCTGGCAGGAGAGGGAATGTTATCGCTGTGGAAAGTATATGCCGCCACCGCCACGGCCGCTTGTAATAAGCGATGTGGAGAGAGTTTTGAGGAGCAGAAGTGGGGTTATTTGGATAATTTCTTCGTTTGGCACGTAGGCCGGATCTAATTTGCACCGCGCGCTAGCTGTGCAACAGGTAAAAAATGGATAGTGGAAATTGCTCCGCTTTGGCAGCTGTTTTGACGAAAGTATAGAGGTGGGAGGTAAAACGGTGGTGAAGGACTATCTTTCGTATCGTTTGTTTCATATTTTTAACTGAATGAATAATAAACGTATTCGCTTATCGTGGAGAGGTTTTAAAATTCTTTATACGAGAGGGGATACAGGCAGCGAAATCGTTTATTTTGGCATAAGTGGACACTTGCTCTCTTTTCATATAAAGCTCGGCAAACAGCCTCTTTGTTCCTCTCGGTTTATAAAAATATGCGCAAAATTTCGAGCGTACACAGCTTGGCGGATTTACTCAATGCCAAGTTAAACACTGAACTAATGAACGGCTTGGAGTTTCGGGCCGGCGCTACTTTATATTATAATGTGCATTTGCGCTCTTTTGTGCGCGAATTTCTGTTATTAATTATTTTTAAAACGTAAAGTTTTATAACTTTGAGTTCTAGCGTTCGTGTATGTGATATATGCTGCGCGTAAAATAGTTGAATTTTATATATCAAACACTTTGTTTCCTTTTCAAACATGTAACCATATTAAAAAAGTAATTATATATACGCATATTATAAAAAAATAACGGTAATTAATTAATAAATATTTTCTAATTTTATTAAATTTAACTCTTAAGTCTTAATAATTCTTTATCTTTATGCGGGATATATAGCAAAAAATTTAATGAAAATCGCCAAAATACAGAAATTTAGTATTTTACTATAAATCGTATATTTTCCAATAATTCAAGCATCTTTCAGACTTATACCGAATCATCATTCAACATTCACTCAAAGATTTTCTCCCGTATAACACAAAAGAAAATATGACTCCACGTCACCCATCATCCAACTAAAACATCCCTCCCCAATTTTCCACATGACCAAGAAACAACATAACCCCCGGTATAATTACCCACTTTCCTCGCGATCCCTCGCGACGTCCTCAAAGCCACCCCGCAGCAGCAGCAGCATCACAAAAGCACAGCAGCAGCGCGCGCGTGCGCCACTTAAAAACCACACTACACTGGGTGCGGCGACGATTCTATCCCCGGCGTGTAGCTCACAAAACCACACGACACAATCGCAACTCGTTCCGTCCTCAAAACGCACACAAAAAGAATCCCGGACAACGATCGCGGTATACACGCTTATAACACACACCTCGGGCTAATTAAAATTCGCGCGCCATTCACTCGGCGACGATTGAAAAACATCCCGAGAAACGAGAGAGAGAGAATTTCCGCGCGTTCGACGTAAATGCGGGGGCTGAGAGACCGACCGCGGCAAGAACAACAGTCGGGGCTCGTTTATTCAGTAGTTGACGCGCTGCGATGACGGGAATCGGCGTGCGGTGTGTCTATACGTGTATTGTTAGAGTAAAATATTTTATCGAGGTGTGAGAGAGGGAATGTTTGTTTATAGGGGAAATTCGCGCGTGTGTGTGTGGCTCTGCGGATGTGAAGTTTCGTATTTATAGGTTTAATTTGCGAGCGGGCGGCGGCCGCGAGTACGCGGGTGTTTTGATTAGTTTCGCTCGCGGTTTGTATTTTCTATTTTGGCTTTTTCTTTATTTCGCCGAGATGGGGATAGAGATTAGTCGAGATTGTGGGAAACGTTAGGTGCCCCGGAGGGTAAGTGTAAGCAGAGTTCTTTCTTGCAGGTGTGTAATTACCGTAGTTGGGAAAATTATGCAAATTTAATTTACGCGGTGTATAATTTAGCGAGCCTCTGTTTTTGGTATTATAACGTCTCGTTGTTTACTATTTTGTAGACTAAAAAGCCAGAGTATTTCGGTGAACGATAAATGACATTTTCGTTGAATTTTGTATTTTCGTATTACAAACGACTTTTCAAGCGTGAAATTAAAATTAGAATACGCCCCAATTTTGAGTACTCTGCCCTATCTATTTCGTATAATTAATAACAACACGGATCAAAAAGTTGACATTTAAAGGGAAGGGAATATCTGTAACATTTAAATCAGTCAAGGAAGATATAAACACCAAACAGACGGATGTAACTCTAATTATGTAAATGCGCGCGGGAAACTCGGGTCATGAATTTTCCTTATCTCCGTAATCTAAGTTTACTAATCTAATCTAACTTCCGAATGACTGTTTCAAATATATAACTATACGGAATGCGATACTCTCTCTGGCGCGCGCGAAATGTATGTTAAACAAAGCGAGTTGATTTTAACTATATATTATACACCCCCATATGTACATCCTTCGCGTCTTTCCCGCTCTTCGCCATCAAGGAAAAACTTATAATTATAAAGCAATATTTACGATGGGCTAAAAGATTCCGCTGAAACATATAGCGGAGTGTACCACCCCCCAACGTTATAAATCCATCAGAGCTTCCAAGACTACAGTCGCAAACCCTATACGTGCGCCTTTGCTCACGGAAAATATTTAGAAAGCGCAAAGTTTCCACCCGCGGCGCGCAGTTTAATCGCAGTACCACGCGCGCGATATAACTTCTCGGCGGGCCGCGAACAATTACAGACGAATTCTCTCTCGCTCTCGCGGCTTTTCTCCCGGCAATAAATTACAATATCACAGCTATACTTATACAGGTATATATACACACACAGCAACTTACTATACGACGCAAGTTCGAGAGACGTTGATATTTTCGCCGCGCGCGCGATTAGTTTGCATGACACGCGGAGAGACTCTCGGCGCGGCCACGAACTTTGCCCGCGAAAAGTTATATCCCTGCGAATCATGGAGTTCGAGAGATGTACGCCTCCAGCTTTATATATACTCTATATATATCGTCGCGTGGGGAATTCGATTGGCGATCGCCGGTCGCGCCGCTGCACGTCCGCGAGTATATATAGGAATTTTCGCTCGCGGCCGCATTTTTCGCCGTCCGTCCGCATCCGTACGTGTACCTATGTATATACGTGCAGGTATATATACCTACGTTGCAGGAGTTCTCGTCGCGCTAATTGAAATTGGAAAGACGACGGCGTGTGTGTGCGCTAGCTGTTCGAGAATTTAATTAATTTCCGAAGAGAAGCCGCCTCACTACCGTGTGACAAAAAAAGTCGACTTTCTCTCTCTCGGCGCGTGATTAATTAGCGCGCAATGATTTATCGACGTTATATATACGTGCAGGTGTGTGTGTGTGTATTCGGCCATTGATTGATACTGCGCTCCTTAATAGAATTGCCTTCCGCGCGCGAGGCTGGTGTGCAGCAATCTCGCTAATCCATCTGGACAATGTGACTACGAGCGAGAGAGCATCTGGACAATGTGACTACGAGCGAGAGAGCGAGCGCCTCGATTATTTAGACTTAAGGGTATTACTCGGAGAATTTGCATTAGAAGTGAGAGAGAGAGAGAGAGAGAGAGATCCGGTGGACCGTCTAGTGGATGGACGGGGCTGGAATCGTCGTTGGTCCGCTGTTCTTGAGCTGGCGCGGCTGTCTTTTCTTTGAGTGCGATTGTATGGAGGGAAGATGAGGCGGGTATAGAGGATTTCGGGGTATAGCGAAGGAGGTGCGAGAGCTTTTGTGTGAATGAAGGCTGAAGTAATGAATGGGGGGCTGGGTGGCGCGAAAGAAGCGATGGCTGGGTGAACATTGACCTCCTTTGTAATAAT
>JAPYZO010002094.1:0-16858 GCA_030522905.1 Torymus flavipes
TTACATTGCGCGAGCTTGCCTTCGCGCCTGAACCTGTCGAGTATTTATTTCGGAGCCTCTACTCCGAAATAATATTTCGCGCTGCCCGTTACAACATATAAATGGTGACATAAGGAGAAATGGTGGGAGAGACGTCGCTGACAGAGATCGAGCAAGTGGAGAGGTAATAGGGTGACACGCATTGGAGGAGGTGGAGCCAATGATGTTCACGTACGAACGTCTGAGCCAGCCTACAAGCTGTGTAATCTCCCTCCTCCATGCATGTGCTCCTGATACCCTTACAAAGTAATCAGACGGAAATTAAACTATTTGAGAGCTGAGAAATCGCAATGTTTTATAAAACTGTTGTAGTCGGTGGATAATCTAGTAATTTCGAATTGTTTATTCATAAAATTTGCGTGTTCTTTCGCTCTAACTAATAAACGTCTACTCGTTTGTCCGACGTAAGAGGCGTTGCAATCGTTGCAATTGATCTTATATACAACGTTCGCTTGGTTAACTTTTTCTGTTTTATCCTTACCTAATTTTATAATATTGTTAAGAAGTATTTCTATTTGGTTTTTCAATATATGAAAAAAGATGGACAAAAGTATTTCTAAAGCCTATGGTTTATAAAAATACACAAAACCGGTTTTCCAGTCAAGCCAATCATCTCCACGGGAAACTCACCCACATACATAATTTCAAAGTTTTTTGCAAAATTCCTCCCAAACAATTTAAAACTGCCTACCTCACACATTGATAAAATCCTACAATTAGGAGAAAAAATTAATGACATTAACATTCCTTCCGATTTTTATATTATCAGTCTTGACGTAGTTAGCCTTTTTACAAATATTCCTGAAAATTTGGTTTTCAATCTACCGAAAAAAGATGGACACAGTTACACAATAAAATTAATATGTCTTGTACTGAATTCATAAGTCATAAAGTTTATTTTAAATAACATAAACAACCTTTTTCAATTCAACAACCAATTTTACAAACAAACTTTTGGTTCCGCAATGGGTAATCCTTTAAGCCCGATTTTATCAGATATTGTGATGGAAGATCTGGAAACTGAGTGTATTAAAAAATTGAATGTCAAACCTATGTTTTATTTCTGTTACGTCGACGATATTCTGTTATGGGTACCCAGCAACTCAATAGACCATACGCTCAATACTGTTAATACATACGACAAAAATCTACAATTTACAGTTGAAACAGCACAAAACAAAAGTATTAGTTTCTTAGATCTTAAAATTATAATAGACCAACATAGACAAACTGGTATCGAAAACCAGCTTTTTCAGGACGTTATTTAAACTATAATTCACATCATCTCCTCAGTAATAAAATAGCGATTATTTACTGTTTGGTA
The DNA here is from genome assembly GCA_030522905.1 of Torymus flavipes. NCBI lineage: Eukaryota > Metazoa > Arthropoda > Insecta > Hymenoptera > Torymidae > Torymus > Torymus flavipes. The sequence continues at coordinate 1,364 of JAPYZO010002094.1, forward strand.
GACGGAGCGATCAATTTGTCACATAATTGTTTCCACGACGATAATATATTATTTATAAAAAATATTTTAAAACTTAACGACTATCCACAAAAAGTAATAGATTTTCATATAAAAAAACGTTTCAGACTGATAAATTTTACAAAAAATTCTAACCAAACGAAATCCATTAATAACAAAGCTATTATCAGCCTACCTTACGTCAAGGAACTACAATATTCTAATCATAATTTTATGTCGAATTTTCGATTTTCGAAAAATTTATTTTTGATTTTTTTTAATGATCAGACTCGAATTTTGAGTCGGATGGGTAGCATTCGAAAGAGCATAAAAAAACCTATATTTTCTAAAAAGAAATTATTTCTCTAGCTATCGCGATTCTTTTGTTATTACCAAAAACGTGTTTTTTCTTTAAAAGATAATAACTCCTAAACTAAACGGTCAATTTTTTGGAAAAAAATCACGATAATGCATAATATAAATTGCTATAATTTTTGAAAATTTTAATCCATTCTGTTGGTTAGTTTTTGAGAAAAAATTGAAAAATGAAAAAAATGAGTTTTGTATCTCGATTGATTACGGGAATAAAATTTACTTAATCGCTTTAAAACTCCACGTAGAGATGGATTTTGGATAGTTTTCGGTCGAGTTATTTGAGCGAAATGATTGGTCTATAAATTTCAAAGATATTTGAGATTAAAATTTGTTAAAATATTTCTGTTTCAAATCGTAATTCAAATAAACATATTTTATATTTGAACTATATACTACATATAGGAGCGATAAATTCTGTTGGAGGAAGCTACGTGCCAATATTTTTCTCTGAGACGGTTTCATGAATTTTCATGGGAGAGAGAGCAAATTGTTCATAATGTATGTAGTTATGGTCCTAAGAGTTGCAATTTTATGGCTTTCATGTGTAAGTATTTTTTCCATGCTAAAAACCCTAAAAATTAAAAAAAAATGGAAAAAATTATTGCAAAAAAAATCAGTTTTTGCGATAAAAAAATACTTATACAGCGAAACTTTAAAATTTCAACTCTTAGGACCATAACTACATAAATTAGGAACAAGTTGCTCTCCATCCCATGAAAATTAATTATGCGGCCTCAGAAAAAAGTAACGCCAAACTTTTTTTTTTAATAATGCTATAACTGAAGATAAAACGAGTTTGAGGACCTCTGCCTTGGCTCATTTTATTCAAAATAAGTTATGTTTATGATATATTTTCCTTTTTTATTATAATAATATTTTTTATCATTTTTTCGGGAAATTTTAGCCAGAAAGGCCTATAGATGTAAGACCGCCTTAACACACTGAATATCAATAACTAGATGCATTGTGTTATGTAAAATTTTCAAGAGCGATCGCGGAAAGAGACTGTTTAGCGTGAACCAAAGCTATACTTATGTACAATCAAACAGCAACATCTGCACAATGGAATCTCAATCGCTAAATTCTATAACAGCTTGCATGACGCGTCTATTTCCAAAATATTATCGTACTCCGCATATACAATACAATTTACAGTGTTAGCTAAGCCCTCGCTGAATCTAATGTCCAACCTAACACTATCGTGTTTTACTAGATTCCAATGTGTGCTTTTGTTGGCTGATAAATCAGGAGCTAAATCGAAGGCGAATAAGCAAAAACCTTTGGGATATGATTCACGCGACATTTGATTGCCTTGGTTAAGAAAATGCACACCAGTGCCGGAAAATAATGTATGACACGCATCTACATATAATTTATCACCACGAAAATTAGGTTGTAACGGTTTCGAGGTAAATGCACACCATCAATGTACAAACTCGATCGCCGTTAAAAGCTTTATTGTTAACGAAACCAACTAGAATTCTTTTCTGTAGTTTTCCCAATATAATGTTATCTAAAGTTTCACCATGTATCCCACTGTGCATTGTTATCGCTTTAATTTCGACTCTCGTTAGAGGATATTTGTCAATGGTCTTTGAAAGTGATTGAGCGTGAGATAATAAAACACTTGGAATTATTTTTACAAGTCTAACTAAAAGATTCGCTTCCTCGATATGTACCGAATAAAGACCGATAGGATCCATAAGACTAAAACTATCACGAGATCTTACTAGCCGCACTCGCACTTCGACACGATTCATTAATAATTTCTCTTGATTGAAGACGTCACAGTAAAGATGACCAATCAGGTCAACTGATTTCGTTGTTGGTAGTTATTTACGACGTGCGACAAGACCAACATTATCATCTTCACCATAGTTCATTTTTTCGGTTGTCGGCGTACCACAATTCACTCGTCAAATGTGAAGTTTTTGCAAAAGGCCCATAATTTAACAAAGTTTCAATGTATGCTCTATAAGCATACGCGTTAGTTTGTGGTGATACAGGTTTTCGATTAAAAAATACATCCACTTGATTAAACAGAGAATGCATCAAATTGTTGACAGACCCAACATTTTTTTTCCGGCAACTGTTTGGTTCACTCGTAGCTTTAAGACTAACACGTAGAGTAAGTATCGTATCAGCCAGATCGATATATTCTTTGCCATTCCCTGGTAATACAAATTCTATCGGAGAATCATCAGTTCAGAGAAGATATTGGTTTGTCCTGTACACAATGTAAACTTTCTATCGTTGTATGGGTACGGGGAATTTCAAACAGAGATAACTCCGACTTAAGACACTCACACGAATGAGTGTGTAAAAAAGCCATTGCTGTCTAGCCAAAAATATCTCTCAAAGGAACTTCTTCTTTTTTTTTCTTCTTTTGTCTTGCTGATTTTTTCTTAGATTACCTTTTTTGAGGTGTTTGACTTGTGCTTCTTATTTTTTCTTCTGCGACTGTTTTTCTTCTTTTTACCTCCGCGGTTCGTGATAGAAGCACCGCCCACCTGCAACTGAAGCAGAAAGCCTTGACGTGGTAATTTATATCCTGACCCCTCCATCAATTTATCCGATTTCTCCTCTGCTTTTCGTTCGACAATTTCACCAGATTCTTTAAATCGGTTGCGAATCGATTCTTTAATTGGTGTATTGCCCGTGGTAACATCTGACATAATGTTTATACCGGTACGCATAGCCTCTTTTCCAGCAGCTTTGGCACTACGGGTAAAGAGTGGAAGAATTCGGCGAAAAATTCGAGCCGAAAATGACCCATTGCCACCACGACCTCTTTGGTAGGGAGAACCGACGTAAATACGGCCAACCCCACCATCGAACCGATGATTCCCATTAAACATCTGTCCCCCAGCATAACCACCGCCAATCTGCCTGTTAAAGTATTCTTGGTAACGATCCATCTTTTTCACTATAACGATGATGTACTTTCATCACGTCTATTGACTTAAAGTGTAATGGTCAGAGTATTGTAATCGAATGGGATCGTAAGACCATTTTGGTCCCTTATATCGATTTCGATGGTCTGAAATGAACTGAATAACAAAGGTATGTACATTGGTTGCATTATAATTACGTCTCCAATAGCGATATCTAACAGGTCTGTGTAAATTATACATGTCTTGGCTTTCAAGTTATTCAATAACACTTTGACGATTGTATTTACCTCTTGTAGTTTGCAAAAGTTTATCGGTCTCAGCGTATGTCGAAGGACGGTGTGGTTCATAGTAAAATTGGCGACTGTTTTTTCATTGCGTGGTGTTTCACCAGCGAGCATACGAGAGAAAGCATATTCAGCCAAAATTCAATCGGCCTGACGACGGTTACTGCTCGGATTGTTATAAGCCAGATCGTGCTGTCGATATGCCGCTTCCAGTGAATTGAATACGTTCGGCCAGCTTTGTTCCGGAGCCGCAAATTTATAGCCAGGTAGATGCATTTCAAATGGTAGCAAATCAACAAGTTTGTCCAATACATTGTCCTTGCCTTCTTTCCCTTGAGGTTTCAACTTCATCCGGTCATCTGACGCCATATCCATGACTGTCTTTTATCTGGGGAAACTTTTTTCCTTTTGCGACTAGAATCAGAGTCAGCTTCTCCACCACTACTCGTAGAAGAAGGTTTAGAGCGCGTAGGTGTACGTTGAGTTTCTGAAGTATGTCTACTACTCGGTATATTTGTAACTTCTTTCCAAACGCGATTGTTACCTATGAATTCTCGAGGGATAGCTGTATTACGAAGAGCAGTAGCGAACTGAAGATGTCCGACTGGTGTACTTCTTTTTCTATCTCTCATCGCATTGTTTATCAAGTCGATATGTTGGCACTGGGTACAACTACGCCATCTATGGTTACGGAACCTCTGTTCTTTCAAACTACTTTCCCACCAGCTCGCAAACATCGACGAGACTCTCCGCTTTCTTTTTGAACCTTTGTGATACACTATCGATGATTAAGACGTCGAGGGCGTTCTTCTCACCGTCTTCCTCCGTTTCCTCCTCTATTTCATTACCTTTTTCTTCAGTTTATTCTTCGACACTTAATTGTATTTTTTTTTACTTTTTCTTCTTCTCCTCTTGTTTCTACTTCTTTAAAATGAAGGTAACGTTGTAAAACTTGACGATAGAGTGACCACTTTTCACGTTTATCTTTGCATGTAGATGACTTTAGTATTTCACTCAATTCAGTATCGAGTCTACTAGTAACTGATCCCAATGTTTGCACAGTTTTTATCTTATTGTGGACAAATGTCTTCTGTAAGCGTTCGACGGTCGCCTGTGGTAGTAGAATCATCTTTTTCGCATGCCCCATTTTTTTATTTATTCGCAAGATTGGCTAGAATCGTACCAACAGAGGTGCTAATAGAGATACTAATAGAGTTTCAAAGTGATATCTGGAGCAGCATGTTTGCGTAAAACTTTCGCGTATTTGCGTAAACGAGACTTGTGGCCTTTACGTAGCGGTACGTTACCAACCAGTACGTTTAAAGCACATTCACAAATACGACGAACCAATTTTACATCAGCTTTTCTCAACAGGGGTTTCCGTTGTTCCTCGTTAAGATAATACAATGCAGTTAAGACAGTTGCCTCTTTACGAGCTAAACGGTTTTCGTCCCCACTACAATGGTACTACCGGAACAAGATTCTTACTATCGCCTTTTGTCATTTGTTTTTGGGGAAAGTTAAGGTATTGGTATTCGTCTTCGGGGAAGATACACGTTTGGAAATGGGAATTATCCGGTGTATCTTGCTTTGGATCCAACAAAAGATATCCAAAAGGTTGCGGGTTGCGTTCCAGTATGCTTCTCCCAAAAATCGAGAATTTTCAGGGTATATTTATCTAGCCAGATGACGTATTTGCGCTTGATCGCGTAAATTTCTAAATATCACAATGTACTGAGCATTCAACGATATGTCTCGTTGACCCTTACCTTCATGAAAAATGTTTCTAGTAATGAATAGAACACTTAGGTTGTTGTGGTGACAACCTTTCGTAAAGAGATTCGCTATTGTGACGTACACAACCGGCTAGTCAATGCGTACACACTTATTCATTGATGAATCTTCATTCATAAACACGAGAGCGCTAGGCCAAAAATTGTGATACTCATACTCAATCGGCGCCTCTGACGTCACGAAGTAAACACGTGTATTGTCATGCGCAAGTGAGAAGAGTAGATAGATAGGTTTATAGCCTATCAGTATATAAAGAGCCACGATTCCTGGTATCGGCACTTACTTGTTTCCGAGCTATAGGCCTGGTATACTCTCCGAAAAGCATTGCGCTTAGGAAGGTAATACCGGCAATGCCTCTTGCGCTCGTAAAAGAATATTCTATGTTAAATTGTAAATTTTTGTGATAAATAAAGCTAATATAAAATCTAATACATAAATTGAATTTTAATCTTGTTGCTCAACAAATAATCTATAAATAACCCACGCCCTACCTTACCGACCTCCTACAGCTATTTAATTGGCCCTCTGCGCTGATTACTTACCTGACAATCCCACATATGATACGGTACGGTAGTAGGCCCTCTGCGCTAATTACTTACCCGTAATACTCCTACTAAATCGACGGCACGGACTCCGGCACATTACGCGCCCGTATCTTACCCGGAGAGCAGATAATTTCCTTATACCTATAATTCTCGAGTCCAGTACAAGAACGTTGAAATCTGATTACTTTAATCATATAACGCACTAGTAATGACATTTGTTTTTTGATTGATGTTGTAAAATTAAGAAATAACTAGTATTGCAGCTTGTCATTATTTCGATACGTTATACTATGGTTCCGCCAGACCATGATTCGCGTATGAGATCATCGATGATGATTAATTTAGGTTTTATATCGTTCAACCAATCGCTGCTTTGCGGTAAACCTTCGCGAAACTTAATCTCCTTACCAAGATCTCTGTAATATGATTGCAATTCACCGTAGTAAAGGATGATATGATCAAAGCATGTATTACTCACGCTATCAATGTATTTTAGAAATTTTTTGACAAAAACCGTTTTACCACACCCCATCGGACCGCTCAACATACAAGCCCATGGATGTTTCCAACGCGTACGGTGGAAACGCGTACGGTATGGATGTTTCCTACGGCGTTCCTCCTCCGCCAATGAGCTTGCTGAGTGACCAGGACCAATCAAATAGCTGAACACAGCGCATCGACTAATGAGTTTGTTCATCATACTGATATATTAACATATTTTTTGTTTTTCAGGGTGGGGTTATCCGACTGCAATGTACTCATATAGATAACTTTTATCTAACGCAACAAATCTTCTCTTTTCCTACATGGGTTTACATGTCTTTGTTCTGTTCGTGTATGTACTTCGTAGAATACCGTGCGCCGGATACTCGTATTAGACAATATTACCTCATTAGCTAGTAATGGAATCATCTTGCGAATTGTATCGAAGTTTATTTTCTTGCAATTAGAGTAATAAAGTCTTATTCCTTTTACTTTACATACACATTCTTCACTATCGTTCGGTTTCCTACATTTATACGCATAAAATTTTGGATCTCCCGATAAAAATGAGGTTATGTATGTACCTACGCCGTAACTAGTCAATTACTAACCCGAATCCGTATCATAGTAGAGAGTACGAGGTCCTAAAGTGTGAAGATACTTGAATTATTCTAAACGCGCTTGAGCCATTGTAAAAGCCGCATTGACGACACTCGTCGTTGGAGATGAAACCGAAGCATCAGTTTTAAAACCCCAGTTGACGTAGAGTGTCTCATCATTGACTGGTAAAATTCCTGTAACATCTATCTCTGGACTCGTAAGTCTTTGTACTTTAGTAATTACTTCTGACTTTGTTAGATTCTCGCGTTGACCAAATTTACCCCATAACGAGTTTAAACATAATTTTACAACTGATCTTAAGCCCGCATTATGTTATGTCGCGCTTTATATTAATACTTATACCTTCCGTAAGTTCCAATTTTCTCACGTACTGATCTTTATCTTGATCTGTTATACAGTCAGGCGGGTAACCCGATGCGAAAAACTCATTAATGTATTGAGCGAATATACCACCTTTGCGCTCTCCTGGATCATATTGCGTAATTTTATATTGCTAGATCTCGTAAACGTATTTAATAACGTATCCACATGTGACAGACTTTTTAAGCTCCACTGAAACCGACGTACCTCGTAAAATACGCTCATTTGGATCTTGATGTGGACAATCTTCCTGGATCATCTGTTCACAACACGTGTGACACAGTCGAAAAATTAACTTACCATGCGCTCTTACAGGTATCACAGGGTGTGTTTTTTGTTTTTGCTTATGGCTAAAGTTCTCTCAAACCTATCTTCCATTGAATCACCGGTTGTTAAAGCTTCATCTCGATTTATTCTATAGCAGCGACGACAGCCCCCCTCCGAAGGATTTCCATCTTGCCGTGCACTCGGTTAGTTATCTGACCTGGGCCGGTGGGAGGGCCTTACGGCAAGATGCGTGCCGGTCCTGAGGCGTGAATGGAGTATGATTAGCGGATTCCCATAAAACGGGCTCTCCACAAGCGTGTGGAAGGGTTCCCCGTAAAAAGGGCTCTCCCTCGGATGGGTCTGTATGTACCGTGAATGGGACCCCCCTAAAAAGGGCTCTCAGTATGAGTGTGGGTTCCCCATAAAAAGGGCTCTCCCTTGGTTCTGAGCTCTCCGTAAGGAACGTCCGGCGCTGGACTCTCGGGCCTGGCACGTCTCGGACCCCACCCCTCGTTCAGAGGAGTGGGGAACGAGAAAGTCTGTACGGCTCGAGCAGTAACGAAGAGCAATTCCCGTACAATGCGGTAGTGCCCGTCAGGAAGCACTCCACACACCCACACATAATAGACACACCCATACACCACACACACACTATGCGGGGTAGACTATGGGGGATCTCAATTCCCCGATCTGGATCAGCTGGCAATATATCTTCATGGGAACATATCTTCTCTTACTGGAGGGTACAATTTAAAAACTGGGTTGTTCGGCGCTACCAGGCCGCCAGATAGTACAGGGGACCGGGAAGGAGTAACCGCCCAATTCCTGGCTGCGCCACAAGCTGGCACATAATCTCTTCTTGGGTAGTAGTGCCGGTTGGTGACCGGATAGGGCCATGCTATCCATGCAGGGGGCTCTATCGAGACCGGCGGTTGGGGGCGGGAGTGAAACAGCGCCTTCGGCTTTCGCGTAGGCGTAATTCGAGGGTCACAGTGCTACCCGACCACTAACACAAATATATCCGCTCTTAAAAACAACATGACCATGAAACAGATAGAGAAAGCAGTTTCAAAACCGCCTACAAATGATGGGCTCCCTAGCTCCCTCTTAGTGAATACACAGAAGGACGTGGTTTCTACGAACCGCGACACTGTTAACACAGTACAAAGAGGGAATAGCACTCCGCAGGACGTGGGCCAAAAGGCTAGCGATACTAAGGGGACTGTGACCAAGAAAAAGAACAAAGGAAAGAAACACAGCGGGGCGGGGAGACAGAGGAGGCTGTTGGCCAAACGGAAGGGAGATAGTGGATTGCTGATCCCATCCGTGGGCTCATCGACTCTCAGTGGAAAGGGGCTGATCCGGCTCAGCGGGACTGGAGGGTCGGGGGACAGCATCAAGCTGACCCCTGCCAAAAGGAACCGCGACTCGGATAGCTCCACCCCAAGGGACATCAAGAGGAGAACAACTGAGGCGGCGCGTCCAACTTACAGTGAATCGGTCGCCACTTCCCTTAGGATTGCGGTTATCCCGCAATCCTATCCCGGAGGACCGCCTCAGTGAAGAGCAAGGCAAGCTGGTGCTTGCGTCCACGGGAAATGCCATGGACGAGGCACCAGAGGACAGCTACTTCTCGTCCTTCTTGAAAAACTGGTTCTGGAGAGGAGATCGTGTGTTCCACTGCAGAACGCAGGAGGGCGTGAAGTAGCTGAAGGATAAAGTAGGAGGCTATGTACCCTGGACAGGTGCTAGCCTCAAAGAAATGGAGATGGGGGACCTCCCAAAGCTGTCCAGGGTCACAATCTATGTCCCTGGCAAGCAGATAAAGTTAACATGATATGTTTTACTACCAGATACAAGGTCAAACCTATCGGAGAAGTGCAACTGGCCGGCAAACCCCTGAAACTGGTAAATGAAGCTAAATATCTGGGAGTGACGTTAGATTCCAAACTTAATTGGGGAAAACAAATAAGTAACATATGTGAGAAAGCTATAAATACCTTCTGGGCCTGTAGGAGAGCTTTTAGCAATACCTGGGGTCTCTCATCGGAGAACGTAACGTGTATGTATGAAGCTATCATCAGACCCAGATTGATGCACGGAGCGCTGGTTTGTTGGCAGAAATGCTAACTAAAAACTCACCAGAGCTCTTTAGACAAAGTACAAAGACTGGCTATAGGAGGCATAATGGGGTCTCCGAGCACAACGCCCCTTGCAGCTAGAACTAATACTAGGAATACGACTAAAGCAAGCTTTTATCAAAGGCGAAGCAAACAAGACATGGTAGCGCATTAGAGAGGTCATGGGGACAGGGAGAGGGCTTGACTAAGAACTTGGTCAAGCCCTACCCCCTGACATCGAAGTATCGGGGTGTGACAAGATAGGGCGAAGATGGCTCCAAAACTAAGAATGGCGTGGGGGCGGGAGCTTGGGATCAAGGTAGCACCACGGAGCTGGTGTACACACTTGACTCTCACGCATCGGAGTTCCAGGCAGAAATTAGAGCCATAGCGGAGTGTGCTGCAGTGCAACTAAGTAGGAACAACTGGGGTTGTCCCATCGCCATCTGCTCAGACAGCAGAGCAGCACTGATGGCCATCAACTACACCAGCATTTACTCCAAGGAAGTGTTACATTGCATAGACCTCATGGCCCTGGCCCGTAACAACGTGGTTACCCTTATTTCGGTACCGAGGCATGTGGGGATCCGGGGAAATGAGAAGGCGGATCGCCTAGCGGGAAGAAGCGCCCTATGGGTCAGAGTGACTCAGTGCTCGGTAGGCGTTCCGCTGGCTGAAGTCAAGAAATGAACCTCACTTTTAATGAAGGAGGAAATACTCAAGAAATGGCGGGAGTCGCCAGGTTTAAGGCAAGCCAAGAGAATCTTAAGTGACTTCCCGCCAGAACAATGGTCACAAGAAATAGGCAGCCTGAATAAGCCTAGGCTAAGGAGGATAGTGGGCTGGCTCACGGGCCACTGGTGGGTCAGATACTACCTCTACAAACGCACGATCTTAAACGAGGGGAACTGCAGATGGTGCGGTGGGCCGGAGGAATCAACCTTCCATCTCCTCTGCCGGTGCCCGGTCTAACTGGGTACTAGGCGGGGGACGTGGGGGCGAATACTTCCTTCAGCCTGAAACGCTAAGAAAACAGAGCCTTTAGTCCATCTGCTAAGTTATAAAGCGGTTGGACAGAAGGCTTCAGCGCACTGGAAATTAGGAAACAAAAAAGCCAAGGGGTACAGCACAATGGGCATAAGCCTGAGTGCTGGGCAGCACGTCTCTGAAAAGAGCCGCTTGCCCGCCCCAACTCATAGACATAGACATAGCGACGACAGCCATGCCAGAAACATCCGTGAAATTGCAATACTAACCCTCGGTGATTTTCCTCGGCTCGTGGTGGACTATAACCGACAACAGCAACACCTACCTCGGGTAACCTTATCTCTCGACTGCGACCAGCATACTCAAGAGACCATTTGAGAATGCGTTTCTCTATCCAAGATAGCCAATACACGGCCTTTCTGGATTGCTTATCTATCCATCTGTATCCGGCTGGTGGTAAAATGCCTATTTGATTTGTTTTTTTTTCTGAAAACACGCATACACGTAGAAGCTATAGTCGTACAATCGACAAATAGATCAACATTGTGTTTTATGAAAGTTTTCCGAAAAGCTAAACACGCTAATCTTAAAATTGTCACGTCTTTTTTGCAATATTTTTCAATCTCTTGTCAAAAATTAAATAAATAACCACAGGATGTTTGTTCATTGTACCATTCAAAAAATTTGTCTTTCTTTACCACTCATAGATTCTGGTGAATGTACATTCAAAGGAGGTAGCGGACCTACATAAGTCTGATTTTGAGGTGTATTGAATAAGTGTGGAAAAATACCTTTTTCTATTTCTGACAAACGGTACACTTTAGGTAGACTACTCAATTGCATATAGAAAAAAATTAAACTATTTGAGAACTTTACGTGTAAAATCTCTGATAAGATTATTTTTGAACTGTTCATTATCACTGATGGTATATAATGTCCATTCTGATGTTTCTCGATAATGTACTTGAAAACAAATTAGGCGTCAAACCCTTGCGAATTACACACAAATTAGGGGTATGGATTTTTTCCTAAGGGAGTGTGCAAAATTCGATTTTGCGAACCCGAATGAGTGTGCAAAATAGCACATTCCCGCACTAGTGTGCAAAATACATTCCCGCAGTGAAGTCTCGTTGGACCACGGCCGTCTTGTACAGCGTCTCTCACTCGCGTTGTGCGCTCCGACTCTAGTCGTCGCCTAGAGTCGGTATAAGCTTTCTTGGATCGTTGTATGTCTTCCTGTTGCACATTCTCGTTTTCGAGATCCGTTTGTCTTTGCTTGAGAAACGATATGCGCTCGTAGGCGCCATCGTCAAACGGACTATATTCATATACTGATCTCATTTGGAGATCTTAATGCAGTTCATTTTTTATGTGCAAAGTGCATAAACTGCTCTCAAGGAGAACTTAATGCAGTTTGGTTAGTTAATAGTTCTGTGCATAAACTGATCTCAAAGAGATCTGAATGCACTTTTGGGTTTTGTATTTAGTCAGTTTTTTGTTACTCGGGCCCCATGTTGTTGAGCGCTAAATGTAAGATATCGGAATTTATTCGAAATACAATTATTTTATAGAATTTAATTTATTGTTCCCGAGTATTTTATTAACAAGAAATGGACGAATTTTGAATGTAGAAAAATATGTTTTCGCTTAACGACCGCATGCATTTAGGATGGGTCGTTTCAGAAGAGGTGTTTAAATCATAACAATTGATTATATTGAAAACTAAGAGCAATACTCTTTTGATTAAAAAGCTCCATTACATTAGGATAACGAGAGAGACCATGCCGGAGAGCTGAAACTGCTCTAAGGCTAGAGATTGAATGAGTTGCTACGGCAAGTGCCGCTGAATTTATAGTCCGCCGGGAGCCTTCTAGAATGTTCTAGAAGGATCCGGCTTAATTCTCCCCACCTTGGTCTCTCTTTACAAGTAGTGATATGTTAAATGTTTTATTAACACAAAAAGATATAAGGAACGGACACCACCGCAATAGAAATGCACGAAAGTTAGAAAATGAGTTGACATGCGTCTGGTGACCATTTTACAATAACTATACTTAAGCTGGATGCACTCCAAAAGTGCATCGAAGGTCGTAGAATGTTCTGGAAGCTTCTCGAAGTCTATTAATGAGTTGGTGTGACGTCACAGGCCATTAGTGAATGACCGCCGTAGAACCAGTGTTGCTAATTATATGTGGAGATTCTTTTGTTATCATCGTGATGTCAGAAGCGCTTTATGAATGGAGATCTAAATACTATCAATACCCGCGTGTTTATATACAAGAGCACGTGCGCGTGCTTATATTTATCTTTATAATAGATGCAGAATTTATGCACGGCACAGTGTCACAAGACGTGATTTTATATGGCGATCACCAGGCTCTAGTTTAATAAAAGTGTGAATATGAAGGAACCGATTTTTGTAATAATTTATTTCGCCGATAGGATTTGGGCAATAATTTACAAGAATAGCATACGTAGAGAGCAACGTCTTCGACGCAAAAATATTAAATTAATAATGTTTATTATATGTTCTCTCTCTCTCTCTCTCTCGCTCTCGCTCTCTCTCTCTCTACGATTCATACGACGACACCCTGCAATCATTTACACCTATAGCTGGAGCTAAGTACGGTTTCGCTCCGGCCGCCCTGTTCTCTACCATACTACGTTTCTCTCTCCCTCTCTCTCTCTCTCTCTCTCTCTCTGCCGAACGTCGCCAGTCTCTCTTTTCCCACTCTCTCTCCGCAGCGCGTCGTCAGTATCTCTCTACAGTAATCTTGCTGGCGTGTATGTGTGTGTGTGTGTGTGTGTGTGTGTGTGTGTGTGGGTGTGTTGGAATATGCTGATGCAGCGCTATGGGTGTCGTCTCAAGATGAACTTTGACTGAGGTCAAAGTTTTGTTTTGACGACGCATAGCGTGGCGGTAAATACTTACGTGGGTCTGACAGTTAAGGGTGTTTGTGAAGAGCACTCCGAAGTTGCGCGCTTCCGTAACGTAAGGGAGGCTGACGCCGTCAATAATGATGCGAGGCAGGGTTTCAAGATTTAACTCACTGATAAAATCATCGCTGTCCAAGATCAGGACCTTGGTCTTGCCAGAGTTTAGGGTAAGGCCGTTTCTACGGGCCCAGTCCGCAACCACTTAGGCATCTCAAGTGACACAGTCAAGAGTATGGTGGAAGTTTGCTGGGAAAAAATGATGGTAGAGTTGCATGTTATCGGCAAAAATCATGACCTTCGCGAAGCGGACCACGGACGGGAGATCATTAATGAAGATCGCGAAGAGTAGGGGCCTTGAACACCTTCAGGAACTGTGGACTTAGCGCGAAGTCAGAGAATCGCCCATCCGAGGCGACGACGGCCTGAAGTCTATCAACAAGATAAGAAAAAAACCATCGCAGAGTGTGGGTAGAGAAGCTTAGTGATTTGAGTTTTGCGAGTAGTGTGGCGTGAGGCATGGAGTCGAAGGCCTTGGAAAAATTAAAAAGAATGAGAAAATTGAGCTTGTGCACGTCAATGGCGTGACGGATGTTATCAAACACCCTTAGGAGGGCTGTCTGGGTTCTGTGTCCAGCACGAAAGCCTGATTGGCGAGGATGAAGCAACTGATTAACCTTGAGGAAACCCTGAAGCTGGTTATGAACCAGGCGTTCAAGAACCTTTGACAGTTCAGGCAGCTGAGCGATCGGCCGTGTATCAGAGGGCTGCAGTATCACTTTAGATTTGGCGAGTGGTCGTATCGTGGCTTTCTTCCAGCTTGAGGGGAAAATAGCAGAGACTTTGGAGGTGTTGAAGAGGTTGGTGATTGTTATATCCTGGTATAACTACAATGCACTATTAGGCAAGGGTGCATTGGTGAAATAATATACCACTATATAACTATATAATTAATAGTGAGAGTATTTATTGTTTTGTAGACTATGCTTTTACAACCGTGCCAGAACGCATGTGTGCTCGACCAGCGGCGGCACGCAACTAACTATACATACCTGCGCCACAACTATACATACCATCCGGCGCTACTATCCGTGGGGCCTAATTACACTTGTACTGTCAGTGATGAATACATCACAACTTTCCCCCTTCATTAACAATAAACCTCGAGGAACGCCGCAAGGGTGGTTTTACCAACTGGTCCACGTGCCGTTTATGCAGTTTCCCTGTGTCCGCTTGGAAAATGTACTTGGACAATTTGACCGAGACTCGCTTTGGTTCTGTTACGCCGTGCGCATCTATGAATACTTCATCGCCTACTTCAATATCGATTTTACGGCTACCTGGTCTCGCGATGATCTGCCGTCTCTGTTGGTTTTCTACATGTTTTGCTACGCTCGGTCTTAAACAGTCAAATCGTGTTCTTATTTCGCGATTATACATCAAACTTGCCGAGCTTCTGCCTGTTGTAATGTGTGGGTAATTCCTATAGTCAAACAAAAACAAGTTCATTGCGTATTCCACACTCTTTCCCCTTTTACAATTTTCGTCACCTTAACTTTGAAGGTTTGTATAAAATTTTCCGCTGCACCGTTTGTGGCCGGATGATACGGAGGCGAAAATGTATGCTCAATTTTATTAGCTTTCAAGAATTCCAAAAATTCTGTGCTTCTGAACTGCGGACCGCCGTCTGTAACACAGTGCATCGGTAACCCGAACCGAACTAACAAGGAGATGCTCAGGGGTGCGGGTCCTGGATTTTGCTAAAACTGCAGGAGGTATTTCTTTATGACAAATAATGAGACACGTGTCTCGGGGTTTTTGTGAATGGGCCTTT
>JAPYZO010002095.1:7249-30913 GCA_030522905.1 Torymus flavipes
GACATTAAATTGGTTTTGAAAAATTCTTTGAGATCCGACCACCACAACTCGATCTCTTCAAATAATCTTGCAGAAAAGCATAATATTTTTAGTGAGAGTTTATGTTGATATTTAGAGGATACGTTTTGGTGAATGACGAAACGGCGGTGTAACGTAGAGTTATTAATGCTTTTAATATTCGGCTACCAAGAAGCTATCAACTATTTATGGTGGATATGATGGCAATTTATATCTACCTCCCGTAGGTACTTGTTTTACAAAGTGCTTTTAAATGTACCTGTGCTTTATAAGTTATCAATATCAAAGTAATTCCAAATGAAATATTCTCAAAAAGCTTATACTATTATAAAGTATAACAGAATTGAAATTTTTTATAATTTTTTAACGAAACAAAGAACAAAACAATAACTTCATGCATGAATTCAAACGCTTAATGACGTGTTAATGATACTACCTTGATTTACTTAATATTCACGCCGTTAATGAGCTTTAAATTATGATCAATTGTGTATCAGTTGAAAAAATTTATAAGTGTATTATTGAAAATGTAAACATTTTAATACATGCAAATAAGGAATGCAAATATTTACCGAAACTATTTACCATATTAGACTTTTGAATCATGGAAATAAAGCTCAATGTCAAGCTTATTTGCAGACAGAATAATCGACAATACAGATTATCAAACTCTGCAGACTATCACTTTTCCGAAAACAAAAGTACATTGTTTTGACGTAATTAGAATGCATCATCCCCGAGGCATTTAGAAATTCGTTTGATCTCATGTAGTCGTACCGCACACCGAGTTCCCCTGAAAGCTCGACCATTAATTCTGGCTTGTCAAATTATTTTTGCGCGATATGCTTTCTCTTTCTCTCTTACACCCTCTCCTTACCGGCATTATTACCACAACTGACAACACTCTCGCTGTCCGCCGGCGGTCAGTGAGCTTCGGCATTTTCTCACATCCACACACATCCACGCGCCGTCCTTATCGCTCTTCGAAATTCCGTTAAAACAATACTCGCAGACGAAAGAGAGAGAAAGTGATCTCTCTCTGTGGCTAGTCGTCTACAGACGCCGGGCGGCGGCGACTCTCGTCTAATCTCGCGTAAACAAGCGCCTTCTTCGACGCACAAAAATTCCTGAATCACTGCATCGGGGCGCGAAAAATCTCGAGTCAAAATGCCGGTTCCGTCGCTACATTTGCATCCAGTGTGCCGAACGTCCGCCGGACCCACCTATCAAACTGGAGCTCTGTCATTGCACGAGGACCGCTCGCGCGTGTGTATAATGAGCAATTAACTCTCATTTCGGACAAAAAGTATACATATTATGAGGTGGTTCGGGGTGATCGAGGATGTCGAATCGGTAATAAAACACACATGCGAACGATTGAGCGTATCACGCGTGTATATACGCAGTCTTACGCGTCTTTTTCGCACTCGTGACTCTTTGTCAATGTCTTTACGCTTTGAGTATAGCGAATTATCTCTGCGCGCGCGTGCGATCACGAGACCGTATATACTTTTCGTATTTTCTCGAGAAAAAAAAACGCATGCGAGAGAGAGAGAGAGAACGTGCGCGTACACAAGTGATATCGGGTCCCTTCGAACGCTCTCTCGCTACTCTATTTAATGATAATACCACACGCGCGCTGGCATGTAGTAGTGGCGCGCATGCATTTTCACTTATACTTAATTTAAGAAAACACCACGCAAGTAGGTACCCCTCTATTATTATACACTTGTAATCAATCTCGGCATGTTCGGCTGTACGCACACTTATATATATATACCAAAGTATAATACAACGTAAACTAGATTTTTTTTAACGTTATGTGCGTGCCGCTATACAGATGTATGGTCGCTATACCAAGGACCTGGGTGAATATGCGAAGGAAGAGGCGCGTCGCTTGCGCCATGACAAGTCGTCGCGCAAGAAGTTCGACAAGGTGCGCGCTGAGGAGTTCAGCAAGTCGCGCAGGGGTCCGGTCTGCCGCAAGCTCATCGCACTGCTTGCCTTCGTGTGGAAGCACACGGGCGCCAGGCTGGGCGAGGACTGGGTCTTCCTCGCGCTCCTCGGTATCATCATGGCGCTCATCAGCTACGCCATGGACAGGGGCATATCCATGTGCAACAACGGTCAGTTTTCGTTTATTACATGCGATTGCGTGTGTTGTTGACGTGAAATTTTCACCCAATCAGTAGCTTTTGTTATTAAAGTTCTCTGGCATATCGTGCGATATGTTTAACCGAATTTACTTCAAAATTAGTTTTATATCTGTTTGTTTTATACTCTTTCGTTTTAACTATTACAAAGAATGTATAGCAGAAATAATGTGGTGTAAAAATTATTTTTATTTATTTATTATTACTCCATAATTTATTCTTATTATTAAACTATAAATAAAACTGCAGTTAATTATTCGTGAATCGTTTCGATAGCTTATAATTGGATTTATTCAAACGAATTCTATCGTTGAAAATAGACTTTATCTTTGCGTAGATTTCAAGAATGAACTTTAACTGTCAAAAGTGACGCAAATCCATATATCATCGGCAACACTCGTTATAATACAGAATTTATTATAGAACCGAAACTAATCGCGCTGAGAAGAAAAACATTGCTTTCCTTAAAAGAAGAAAAAAAAGAGAAGAAAAAATTCCTTATCGCGAACAAACAATATAGCGAGCCATTACGACGGCTTAAAAATACAAAGTACATCGCAAAGTGCTACTCCAAGTGGTTAAACAAGGGAACTAACTACTTTATGGCTAAAAAAAGAACAGATTCTCATTCAAATCCATCGTACCGCGTTTCTCTCATTACTATATAAATCACCGAAGGTCGATATAATACGGTGTAACCGTAGTATAATAGCGACAATCATGCGACGTTCGCGAATGATTGCCTCCAATAATCGAGCTCTTTCCCCAGCCAGGATATGGCTGTATGAGGACCTCACGTCTCACCCGGCGCTGCAGTACCTCGCGTGGGTCTCGCTGCCGGTATGCTTGATCCTCTTCAGCGCGGGATTCGTCCACATCGTCGCACCCCAGAGTATCGGCTCTGGAATACCCGAGATGAAGACTATCCTCAGAGGAGTGGCGCTCAAGGAGTATCTTACCTTTCGCACCCTCGTCGCCAAGATCGTCGGGCTGACCGCCACGCTCGGCTCAGGTCTGCCGCTCGGCAAGGAAGGTATGATTGTTTTATTTATTGGTTCTTTTTAAATTAGAGTTGTCGTATACAATTTAACTAAGTTACGTAGTGGATATGATATATTTTAAGTTTAAATTCTTGTACCTACTTAAAAAAATCGTTTTGTAATTTTAGCTTTCTATTCTTTCTTATTCGAATATTTTGAAAACGATTCTAAACTTTGATCAATAATAAAGGAGGTATTTTTAGATTTTAAATAAATTGGACTACCTACATAAGTTTAGACAAATTAATGCGTCTCGTGACGTCATGAAGAAAACCAAAGGGATTAATTTGACTAATGAGTGCAGATTAACGACAAAATTTTGCTTTTAAGTTTGCCGTTTATTTAAACAATTCTTCATTATTTATCTTATGACAACATTTTTTACGATATCAAAATAAACATCGAGTATTATTGATAGCGCAAGCTTATTAAAAATTATTGCATAACTAAGTATAATATATTAATGGATACGCAGCAGAATCAATCACATTGGGGTCTTTAATTTTCATTCTAAAATACATTAAAATACAAGCTAACGAAGATATTCAAGTAGGCTCTACACAAATTAAGCTTTTATTATCATACCCAGGAACGCATTCCCATAATTCTTGCCTGTAATAGGAAATACTGATCCCTCCAACTCATTGCCATTTATCACACAAAATTAGCCAGATAAATCAGCATTAAATCCGCGTAAAACTGCAGTGATTCACGCGCGGCCCGTTCAATCTTGCATCCTTGCCAAATCTGATACGATATTGCATTTCAGGAAATTCCTTTGACTATGCAATCCCACTTAAGCGTGCGAAAGTAAATAACGATGGATAGATAGATAATATCTATAAAAAGACAACGCGTTAACCTTCCTCGCTTATTACGCTAACCTTTACCAAAAAATTATCATCGAATCTCCAGGTCCGTTCGTGCATATCGCTAGTATCGTGGCGACCCTCCTGTCCAAGCTGGTGACGAGCTTCCAGGGCATCTACGAGAACGAGAGTCGCAACTGCGAGATGCTCGCTGCCGCGTGTGCCGTGGGTGTAGCCTCGTGCTTTGCCGCCCCGATCGGCGGCGTCCTCTTCAGCATCGAGGTAACCACCGTGTACTTTGCGGTGCGCAACTACTGGCGCGGCTTCTTCACGGCTGTCTGTGGTGCCACCATGTTCCGGTTACTGGCCATTTGGTTCCAACGCGAGGAGACCATCACCGCCATGTTCATCACCAACTTCACCATGGACTTTCCCTTCGATCCTCAAGAATTGTTCGTGTTCGCGCTGATCGGTGTGGCTAGCGGTTTGTGTGGGTCGTTTTACGTGTGGCTGCATCGGCAGTACGTTATCTTCATGAGGAAGAACAAGAGCATGAACAGCTTCTTGCAGAAGAAGTAAGAATGTTTACCTACTTTCAATTTTCTTTTTTTTTTAAGTGATTTATAAATGTATTTCATATACAAACTGAGTAAATGAATAACTGATAAAGAAGGTTTCCATTTCTAATAAAACTGATTTTTTTTACTATTTCAATAATGCTTGTGTTTCTTAAGTATTAAAATACATTTAATATCTTTATTGATAGATATTTTCTCATTTTCTTGAAACATAAGTCCTTGAAACGGTGACTATAGGCTGAATAGTTATACTGAATATTACGCAATTTTTCGATATTAATAACATATCATCCCAGTTTATTTCATCTCGTAAGATTATAAAAACGTTTGATATATGAAGTTCTAAATATTAATTCTATGGGACTATTAATTAGAACTGTGAAAAAATATTATACAATATACATTTCAATGACATAACAACAAAACAAAGAAATTATTGTCGAATAAAAGTTTTGGAGGTATGAAATACACTTGTACATTGCAAATACATCATAAAATCATATAAACAAGCTCATATTATTACATGAAATCTCGTAAGATATTAATCTCGAATGAAAAATTCGTATTTCAGTCGGTTCTTGTACCCTGGCATTGTCTCGCTGATGGTGTCGTCGGTTTCGTTTCCTCTGGGTCTCGGCCAATTCATGGCCGGTGATTTGAACACTCACGATCAAGTGCACGGGCTTTTTACCAACTTTACGTGGACCAAGGAGGATTTAAACGTAGAAGAGAGAAACGTCGTCAAGCATTGGGCCACTGAGCACACCGACGTGTTCGTTGGCCTTTTGAGCTTCACAGTATTCACGGTAAAGTTGTTTTAAAATAATCAAAATATTGAATTTTGACACTACGTTATGAAATAAGTCCTTCGCAAATATTCATTTATAGAACTAATTATTCTCTTCTATTAAAGAAATAAATAATAAAAAGAAGATATTATACAAAAAGTTGATTATAGAAAGTTATTTCATAATTTATAAAAATCAATCTCACGAAAAATGTCTAATATCTAATGAAATAATGTTTCAAAACGATCAATCAAAAACTAAATGATTATGAACTTTTGCAGTTTATCTTTTCCATCATCAGTTCGACTGTACCAGTGCCATCGGGAATATTCATTCCAGTTTTCAAAATCGGAGCTGCTCTCGGTAGAGCTGTCGGCGAGGCGATGGCTCTTCAGTTTCCGCATGGCGTGCGTTACGGCGGCATCATAACGCCAATCGTTCCAGGTACATCGCTTTAAATTAACTGGCGTAATAAGAAACCCATAAAGATAACTCACTGAAAAATGTCGGATGGAATTTTAAAGTGACGTATCAACATAAAAGAGTTATAAAAATTGACTGAAACCTTCATCTTACTACTGGTCACTATTTGGTCTTAAAAATTTAGTGCCAAGTAGCTCGTGAATAAAAATGATCGGTTGCAACACTTTTTCAAGCGAATGATCCATAAATTTTTTACAGTTCAGTAAAGAATATCTACATTTATACATAAAAACTTTTATGCAACTATAATAATCTCTATGACATTATAATTACGCGTTGTTTGCGAATTTTAATAGACGATGACATAATTGCGTGCGGTATAATTAAGCAAAGTAACAAAATCGAATACGACAGTTGTAAATTTATTAAGATCAAGCAGTATCAAAGATAAATTAAAAAATTTTACATTGAAATATCAATTTGCGTAATATTTTCTGAAATCTTAAAATATATCTTTGACGCTACGCATCAAATCCTCTCGATGTCTCTCTAATTCCAATCGACATTGAAAAAAAAAGAAGAAAAAAAATCGATCGTGGCTAATAAAACCGCATCATCGATCTAAATTACCACCAGCTAGACTCATTAGGTGCATGACGACATATATCGTAACGATCGCGTGCGCGCGTTTTGAAATGCCTACAGGTGGATACGCGACGGTCGGCGCTGCGGCCTTTTCCGGCGCGGTGACCCACACGATATCCGTGAGCGTGATAATATTCGAGATGACGGGCCAGATCACGCACATCGTGCCGATGATGATAGCCGTGTTGATCAGCAACGCTATTGCCGCCCTCCTACAGCCGAGCATCTA
The DNA here is from genome assembly GCA_030522905.1 of Torymus flavipes. Taxonomy (NCBI): domain Eukaryota; kingdom Metazoa; phylum Arthropoda; class Insecta; order Hymenoptera; family Torymidae; genus Torymus; species Torymus flavipes. The sequence continues at coordinate 13,933 of JAPYZO010002095.1, forward strand.
CGACAGCATTATACTCATCAAGAAGCTGCCTTATTTGCCGGACCTGCTGCCGTCAGGCTCGGGTTCGTATTTCTCTATGTCTCTGTTGCATGATGACGATGATGTCGTGCCTGTGATGGTCACACAATACGATCTTTTTATTTTCCTGGATCGATTGACTATCTGCATCGAGATGTGTATACTTTTAATAAGTAAACAAATCAGCGTAATGATGATTATTGTGACAAAGCCAATTTTCAGAGATATAATTTGACATGCATTACATAATTGTTTTCAAATAATTCGAGCTCTGCTAATTAGTCAAATGAAGCGCCTATTTTAATGACAATAATTATTATGTTTTTGAAGGACTTAAAATTATTAAATTTGTAAAACAATCGATCCTTGAATATAAAAATTATTTATAATACGTAACACTGGTAAAAAATTCTTGATTCTGATCTTAAAATCTACTGCGTAGTTCTATTTATTGTTGTTCTCAATGTGATTCTAACTTACTTCTTATGAATTACTCAAAAATTATCTTTTTTACATAGCTAACAATTTGGGAAAACTTCGGTAAGACTAACACGAGTTCTTTTCCACGCAAAGCACCATAATTTTAATGATTATTGTTTAATGTTGCAGGAATGTACAACATTTACGTAGAAGACTTTATGGTACGAGATGTAAAGTATATTTGGCATGGAATCACATATCAGAGGCTAAAGGAAATATTGAAGGAGAACAGGAAACTGCGCGGTTTTCCGCTCGTTGATAATCCCGACTCCATGATTTTACTGGGGTCGATTCAAAGGCTAGAATTAATTAAGCTAATCGAAAAGCACATTGGAAGAGAAAGGAGACTGCAGGTAAATGTCAGGTTGAATTTAATATTTTCAAAAATCGATAATATCGGTATTATAATTTCGAACAAAATATTAGAATTAAAGTTATAATTGCGTAACTGCAAATGTTTTTCATTTCTTATTGTTACTTATCAATTTTCAATTATATCATAGATTGCATTAGTCATCCTGTATGCCGCAAGACATTAATAATCATTTAATAACAATAGTCGTTAATCAACGATACAAATTGAGTTTGAAAAACAAAAGATTCAATCTTAAATCGATTAGTGTTCGGCTACCGAGTTCTCATGTCTAACAATGAAATGGCTTTATAGGTTGCTCAACGTTGGCATAAAGAGGCTGAGGAGCGTGCGAAAGAAGAAATGGAGAGACAATTAAGAGAGCAGGAGAGATCGAGAAGACCGTCGAGATTTGAAGTCATACCTGCTCCTGATATTCTCAAAATGCAAAGACAGAGTGTTAACGACCTGTCGATGTCGCCGGGCAATGGAGTAGATCATGTAAGTTCCTGAAATATGTTTCCCAACATCTATGTATAAAATTTATCTCAAATAAAATTAATAAATCGTTATATTTTAGCACACTTTTCATACACCAGTGTTCGGATCGCAACCGAAAAAATCGATTCTCAAGAAGACTAATTCTTTCACCCTGAAGGGCTTCAGCCCACTGGTTAGTCCTGCCGTAACACCTTATACTACTGTCACAGGAGCTGAGAGCAGGTAACTTATAGCACAATTTAAAAAATGACCAATACCAATTAAAGCAATGAAACTAATGAAGATTATTTTTGCAGAATAAGGTTAGCATTTGAAGCAATTTTCCGAAAATCTGCCACTTTACAAGACGTAGACCCCGATCCCGAACTCGGCTCCGGCACCATGGGCAACGGCCGTCGTGAAAGCGTAGATGGCGGCGTGCACCAGCCAATGCTCACGCCGAGTCCAGCGGCGTCTAAAAAAGTTCAACTAGTACGTACACAAAGTTTGATCGCTACCATTCTAATTCATATAAAATGAATTCGTTCAAGGTTATCTTACCCCTATAAGAAATGTCAATAAAGTGAAACTTTGCTCTTCACAGCCTCGCGAACGAGTGATCGACATGTCTGCAGAGGATCAGAAGCGCTGGGAGGAGAGCGAGATGGCACTGGAAGTCGACTTCTCCCGCTGCCATATCGATCCGGCGCCCTTCCAGCTCGTCGAGAGGACGTCGCTGCTCAAGGTCCACAGTCTCTTCAGCATGGTGGGCGTCAATCATGCCTACGTCACGGCCATCGGCAGGCTAGTCGGGGTGGTCGGATTAAAGGAGGTGAGAAAAAGAGCAGCCTTGTCTCGTTTGCTCGATAATTGCGAACTGAATGAGTGTCATTGTGCTATTTGGCTCTTGAGTGCAACGCTTTATCTCGTACCGTTTATATCTTCGGTTACGCACGTGTTATTTTGTACCGAATTTTTTTTTTTTTACCATAAAATTTCAAATTATTTAATTTTTTAAACGCTCTTCCTATCATCAATGAATTAATTTGTGGATGAAAACTTTTCAGTGAATAAAAAATTATTAGATATTGTTAAAGAATGAGTGAAGTGAAAGCGTTTAATAAATTTTTACTGGGTTCTAAAAATGATCTATAATAGAATTAATATTTTTATTAAAACTATATGATACCGATTAAAAACAAAAAGTGAAACGTTCTCTTACTAATTTTACTCTTTTAGCTTCGCAAGGCGATCGAGGACGCGAACGCTGGTGTCCTACCGACGCAGTTTGGCGGTGACAATACGCACCCGACGGTCTCGGAGTCAAGTCTGGCGAAGAGTGACGGCGGTTCCTCGGTCGACGCCTCCAAGACCAACAGCGTGAACACGTCACTGGTCAATCAGAGCACGATCAATTCCGAGGACACGGAGAAAATCGACAAGGTTTAACGTGTACGTTGTGCGCGTGTGGAGTCGCGCTGTTAGTGCGATTCTCAGGAGAGAATAAAGCAAAAACAAACAAAAAACGATAAACCGATTGTGATAGTCGCGTCGCCACGACGGTGGCGTGACCGCGAGTCTACCGTAGCCAGAGATTTCATTCAGTTCCCTTTTTACAAGTTGTTAGGAGGATGAAGTGCGGTGAAGCGAAAGAGAGAGAAAGATGCGAGGATTCGCGTTACGCAGATGGCATTTACCTTTTCATTCGCACAAGTATATATATTTTTCGTTGTATTATAAATTTACCAAGATTAATTTACACAATTTACGAAAAAGACTTTCCATTCAATTTTGGATTTATATTATTTAAAATTATGACTTTCAATTTAATTAACTCGTTAAATTGATTCATATTTTAAATAAATGGAGAAATTTGTATTTTTATCTTTATTAACTTAAATTTTATGGAGTCAACGATTTTTACTGTACTTAACTAAATAAAATGAGAAAAATCATCTCAATGTACATCAAACATAATTTAACTCAAATGACTAAATAAAGTGCCGTCTGCGTTATGCAATCATCGTTAGTTAGGTAATTATAAAAGATTTCGCTTAGATACAGCAATATGAAGTCTCATTTTTGACAAATTTTGCTCATAAAACAATCACTGTTTACAAATAACATATCCTACTGTTAGTGCAATATAATGATTCACATTTAAAATAATTTACGTATATGTTTATATGCGTCGAGGCCTAAAACGCGAACAAATGGTCACATGTTTTATACTCTTTTAATCATACAATTGTTTGAAAGAGTCGAATGAATTATTAGTTACATTGCTATATGAAAGTTCAAACAAAATAATGAATCATGTTATTGAAAAGATTTATGAAAATATACTTTTCTATTGCAGTTTGCGATGGATTAAGTAAAATATTGGGACTTCGAAATTGAATTTACTTACATGATTGTAAGCTCTTTTGATAAAGGACTTTGAAACATATCTTATTATAAGAAAATATATATTAGGACAGATTATTTTTACATACAGCCAAGTACTGTATTGCATTAAGAAATAAAAAAATTGCGAAACTCTCACACTGCTTGGATCTCACATCAAAGTTGTAATTCTCACTTTGCATAATACATAACAATTAATCGCAATAATTTATTATGCCAAAATGACATATTATGGATTCAAACAATAATTTTAAATAGAAAAATAAAATTGTCATTGTAAATACCGCAGTGCATAAAGAACTCCAAAATATAATACCATGATTACGAATCCTAGAATAAGTTCTAGAAATGTTGAACAAAGTTGAAATTTTTTTATAAGAACAGATATCAAACTCATGAAAAACAATATTTGTCTATATATAATAATCTTTTTATAAGATTAGAAAATTATAAATCGGTTATTTTACTTTTACAGTTACTTGATTCCTCTGATCCAAAATAATAAATACATAACAGAATGGTGAAAAAATGCATAAGTTAATTTTAAGTAGCGTCAAATTTTGAATAGCAGTTAAAGAAAATTTTACATTGTTATTTTATTTATAAGAATATAAATTTCGAAAAGAAATTCTACGTACATTCTCAAATCATTATAATTGTTATATAGAAAAATTTGCTTTCGCCAACTTTTTCGTTACAAGGCAGAGCAAAACGTAAACGCTAATTGATTGAATTAAGTGATACTATAAAATAAAGAATTTTTCTTTTACTGTTATAGCTATAGGTTAATAAGTATGCGTACTGTCCCTGTTGATTTTGCGCTGATCTATCGTCTCTGTATCGTTTGTTCAAACCACGCGTTGTCTCTATACATTTTTTATGCGTGTGCGTGTGCGTCTTACATTCCATCCAAAAATTAAAAACACGAACTCACTTGAATTGTAAATATCTTCGTAAGCTATCAAATTATATTTAAGCGTCAAGCTATGTGATGCTTCTTCTTCCTTACCCATCATCTGTAAATAGTCTATATTGAGAGGAAAAAGAAAACCAGTAACTTATTATATTTCTTTAGAAATAAAATTCATTACTTGATAATTGATGAATCGTTTAACTTTATTTCATACACATTTCCCTCTACTTACAGTAAAAAAAATCAATTTTTCAGAAAATTATATACAGATCTATTTGTTTATATCATTACCAATAATCTTCAATCTTGCAATTGAGTTATCACTCCATCAACAAATTATAAAATCTTTTATATACTTATTTTTCACCGCAAATAACATAAGAAAGCATTGATTTTTTATTTTTCTTATAAAGTAAAAAAAAAACACAAAATGGTTTTCGAATAAAAACAAATATTTTCTTAATTGGTTTTACTATACAGATTTTCATATATACATTTATTACATTATTGCATACAAAAGAAGTAGATGAGTGAATAGCAAAATTATGAAAATATTATCGTTTATAAAAATATAAATTTCACGTACTACATGTATAATATCAAATATGAGGAAAGATTCTTTTACCTTTCGCATCTATTGTACTGTTAATTAATCGTTATATTTATGTCACACATATAATATTCAAAAATATTAACAGTCCAAATACATAGGCACATAAAATTTCACAAAATTTCTAGGAAGCATCTAAAATACAAATTATCACATTTAACAAAGCACATTGATCATATCATATGCCTACGCCATGATTAATTAAAATGCTTCACATATATTTATTATATGTACAACCAATGACTCCTGGATTATAATACCATTAGGCGATAAAAAAATATGATTTCTTCTATTCTCATGAAAACATGGGCTTATGAAACAACACTAGTGAACCATCCATGCAAACATTTTGGCACCGGACCAGGAGTGTCAAACGTGACGCGAGCAATCTCCTCGAATGTGGCTGCATCTAAAACCAAAAGTCCGACTTCTGTTTCACGTTCTTGACCCCAGACGAGTGCACTGAGAACAACGCCATCATCCTCGCTCTAAAAATGTAATATACTTCTTTTAGAATTTTGTTTATTTCATTAAACGTATTTATTTCTGTCATCATTTTTTGTGAATTGTTCGATAAAATTATTTATTGACTTATTACCTTTCCATTGGGGTCAGGTACAAAAATTGGTTCGCTTGGAAAAATGCCTTTATCGCACCAAACCTTCTTTGTCTTATTTTTGGTGTCCACCTTTATAAGCTAAAACAAATAATATTTATTTAGTTACTAAACTTAAAATGAATTAAGAATGGCAAAGAAGATATGCCATACCGTTCCCGGATTTTCAATATCAACATCGCTTGATATAGCGTAGAAGTATCGATACTCCTTTCCTAGGTGAGATTCATTATTAATACGAGGTGTTTCGCATCCTAGATCACAAAGAAGTTCTGGCTTCACAAAAATATTACCATTTGGTAATCTAAAGGCTGCTGCTTTTCTTTCAAGAAGATTTTCGTTGTTATTATTATTACTAGTATTGTTATTATTATTATTATTATTATTATTATTATTATTATCGTCTTCATCCCTTTTTTCATTCTTTGATCTTTTATTATCCAATCGATCTTTAAACGTTTCCAATTTCTGATACACATTATCAATGGTAATTAAGTTAACGTCAGGTGAAGTCTTAGAGTCAGGGTTTTTCAAGGGCAAAACAAATCGAAGAGGTCTTCCACGAAATAATCTTGAATAATCTGGATTTTGATGCATATTCTAAAACATTTGACGTAAAAAATATTATCAACTTTTAAAAGGGCGTTATACACAAAAATAAAATATCTTTTCTTTGATGTATTTTAAATACAATAATAATAATAGTAATGAATACCTGCATCACGTCGATATACATACAATCCAACATTTTCGAATCACGATAACAGCATATATCTAATACTATATAATTTTCATCTTTGGTTTCATATTGATTAATAATATGCAAATAAAAAAAAGCCTCAGCAACAAATGTTTTGACAACTTTTCCAGAGTCACGAGATATGAGAAGAATGTGAGTCTAAAATTATCAGAATATAACGAAATTATTTTGTTATTTTACTTAAAATGTTATTGCGTATACTGTATAACTCACATTTTCATTTCCGTGCCACTTTAAACAAGAACACATAGGTTCATTTTTAAATTGATTTGCTGCCATTGTTAACAAAGCTACGGCTAGGGGCTGTTCTACGATGATGAAATAATTTTCTGTAATTCCAAATGTATGCATATAAGATGGATTTAATATCCATCTTGATGGAACTGTAGAAACAATTCTTGCTTGGTCAAACATAGATAATTTTCTTTTCTTAGAACAATTTTCTGTAATGTAAATAGATAGTATTAAAAATATTCCGACATTAAAACATTATTTTTTTTTAACGTTGAATGAAATTATTTTACCTCTTGTTGCAGTGCTGGGTGAAAATTTTACTATACTGTAAGCAGGACCTGTTTTCGTTATGCTTAATCCCAGATTATAGACAGTTCCGTCGTTCATTACATGTGGATGTGACGTATGACTTACTATATTGACGTAATCAGCAACATTTACCTTGAGAGTGATTGAATAGATATTTTAATACATAAAATAGAAATTTGTTTATCTACGTTTATATCGAAAAACATGATATTAAAATTTTACACTTAATAGAGAAGAAAACATAAAAATAAAAACTCTATCTAGAAGTTCTTAGTTTCTTAAATCTAATTTGAAATAAAAGAGATTAGTTTCATGGAGATTATATAGAGTTAAATGTATTACCTTGTGTAAGGTTTCCAAGGACTTAGGATCAATGCGATGTATAACTGGAGATTCCGTGAATGTATAGTATTCGTCAGAAAATGGATAAACAGATATCATCGAATTATCCGATAAACTGTCGATAGGATTAAAGGCAGCTGCGACTCTGTAATTGAACATTAAAATATAAAAATATATTCTTATTTTTTTCAAGATTTGATTGGATTTATATTTCGCTATAAAAAAAATTACCCAATAAAATTAAATTTTCAACAATTAATTGATTGTAAAACGTTCGTCAAACATACAATACCGAATAAAGAAATTTTTTATTTTGCATTAAACTAAGATGAGGTAAAGTTTTACTTGCTAGGCCTTATATAAATGTTTCTTTTGGGCTTTGAAGAATCTATTGAAACTGTCAAGAGAATTTTAATCCAATGTAGAAAAAAATATGAGGTCTAAAAATAACTTTGGAGTTTTATTATCATTTGATTTATTTAATTTTATCTATTCTTATTAAAAATATTGGACATGAAATGTGTTGAATAAAATGATATTCTACAACTAACCACAGTGATCTGACTCCAATATATCCAGTATAATACAAAAAACAAGAAAGCACTTCCCCTAATAAAATTGTAGAATATTACCTTTCAAATATACTTTGACAAGGATCTGGCACTGCTTTAGTTCCAAACTCTGTCGTAACAATTCTCTTTGCGGCATGATTTTTCTTGTACACGTCTGTCTGAATAAAACGGCTTTGGTATGTAACTTTTCCATTATTTATTTCAAATCTATAAACAGATAATAATAATAATAACTAATAAGAAAATCTGTAGAAAATACAAATTTACAAACAAATTTGTAAGCATAGAATCAAAGTAAATACTTCACCTGTGTAGTAAAGCAGAACTGTCAAACAGATGATCGAATCTATACTCGCCGACTTTAAGGCATCCTGGTCCGTTGCGTAGAAGCGTGCCTTTGAGCCAGCCTGGTATGCATCCGGATACAATTCCGGTGATCGGCTCAATCACTTCATGTTCACACGAGCGCATCCATATCGATGTATCAATATTCGGATAATAATCAACATTGTCATCGTCCACGCGTGGCTTGTTAATGCACGCATCATTGGATAATTTTGTTTCTTCATCTTTCTGTGAACAAATAAATGTAGCCAAAATATTAAATAACTTTACCGCGAATTGGAACGAAGTTTACTACAGGTTCGCTTTTCCCAGAATATGCGATTGATTTTCGCGAAACTCACTTGAAAGATTGTAGTTTTTGAAGGTTTTAATGTTGGAACATTTTGATCTAATAAATTTTCAATTATGTTTAATTTTGAACTGTTCAGATTGCTACATGAAAATGATCTTCGGTAGGTATACATTGCGTTACACTTCATAAAACAATGTAAGGATGTTAACTTAATTTAAAGAACCGAATCAAACTTTAATCGACATTTTAATTTTTTAATTATTTTAGTTTGAACTTTTCTCATACTGAGAAACTAGATCTTTCCTTGCAGAATAATTCTAACACATGGTCACGACTTTCTTTCAATATGTGGCACTAATTCTCGTCGTCTGGCGGATTTTCCTCTATCGAGTCGATGTCTTCGTCTTCGAACCTGAGAATGGAGGTGAGTATTTGGTAAACGCGTTTATGGGTGAAATCCATCATTCATGCAGCACTTCCGAATGACGAATGCTGCTTGACTGAGTGACTCTTGACCTTAAAAGGCGGCGGCTTGTAATCTCCTTAGAGCCGCAAACGTTTCGCTGAAACCCTACGGCACTGGTGAGCACGTGGAATTGTTTAGGCTTCCGAGGCGAACACGAGAGTTTGAGACGCGCGTGGCAATAAAAAACGTGACTTCGTATTTTTGGCTGTCCGATCGCGTTAATCGATTTTTCCTGATATAAAAGCTACTTTATCGTAACTAGGATAATATAAAGTTCAATGAACAGTATGAAAATTTTTAATCTGGCTGATGTAATGACAACCAGTGTTACTTTAAACTTGTGATTGTGACTTAACAAATCAATATTTTTATTTACTAATTATATTCAAACTCTATTATTCGATTTTCATTTCTTCTGACAAATAATGTACTTAATGTTTTCATACACGTCATCTTCATACATTGTTATAAAGAATAAATTTTCGCTGTAAAACAATATAATAACAAATTTCTTTATAATATTAGTTTGCAATCATATATTAATATATAAATATTAAAAAACTTATTGTATACGTTGATTCAAACATTACTAATTTATACAGATTATTATTATTCGCGATCATGATATTAATCTTTCAAAATATTGTATGAAGATTGAAAACAGTTTGTAAAAGGTAACCAATAGATATCAGTAAATTTGTATAATTTTCTTATAATTTTTTACCATGTTAGTACTGTATTAAAATTGAAAACTTATAAAGATTTTATTTGAAAAAATCAAATCTAATAGTATATTTCTTTCTGTGTGAATAAATAATAATTTTTAGTACAATACATATATAATTTCTTGTACTAGAAAAGAAACAACTAATTCCTTCTTTACCGACAAGTTTGCTATAAGTAGTTCTTCGGAAGTACGCTCTACTTATCAAAGACTGCGCCACTTCCTTTGCTAACAGTACTTACTTTATTCTGAATATAAAGTACATTTTTATAAGATATTATATATGTAATTTATTTCTTCAATGTACGTCAGCCTTAAAATTTATGTAAATTTTACGAAAACATCGTGAATTGCTGTGTCGTAAAATATATTTACGTATTTCAAGTTTTAATGACAAATAAGTCATTAATTAAAAATGTAGTTATAGATTTTAGGTTTTTCAAGTATTTCCTTTAGTAATTTTTTTTAATTAAAGGTTTTATTTAATTCTTCTAATTTTAAATATAAAATTTGAAGTCAAAAGCTCAATCTTTTTACAAATATTTTTACATGACTTTAAAAATTGATTTTTCAGTTCCAATCAATAAGTATTAATTTTTTTATTTTTTTTTCAGGGCGTTAAAAAGTTTTATAAAGTATATATTTTATTATTTATAAATTTAGTATACTTTATATCTTCTAATATAAGAAAATTTAATATACTGTAAAAAACCTATTATATATACTTGTTCTATGATATCTCACTATAGAACTTTACTAAAAATTTTATAATTTAAAAAGTATTGTTAAACCCCTCTAAATTATCTTAGAACCGCTCTGAAAAGATATAATATTATCTGCATACCCACGATTAGTTACCTTAATCGAGGGATTAACTATTGGAAAGATAATAATTTCTATACTCTCTCACGTAAGGAGAACAAGTCAATATTCATCGACAATCGGTAAGGAAATTTCGCAACGTAGCGCTTGCACGCTGTTGATGCATGACCTGTCTTAAGGATTGCTCTTTTTATTTCCTATTCCTTACGCGCATTCATTCCGTCGAGAATAATTGAAGAAGGCCGTTAAAAGCGCCAAGCTATTAACACTAAAAACAACTGCTATATAAACTGTTAAAACAGTTTTTCCAGTAACGCTTATGAGTGCTAATTAAAAATGTTTTTGTTTTTTATAATTAAATAATTGATCTCCTAAGTAGTGGACAAACATTAATTTCAAATTTATGGGTATTTTAATATACTATCTAAACTTTAACACAAAAATATGATCATAAATTAAATAACGATTATTAAAAAAATTTTGAAATTATAATAATGCTCTATTTTCCTTTTTTACTTATTAAAAATATTATCTATTCATCATTTACATGTTATAATGAAGTTCAAGTTCCGAAGATAAAATTTTATGGTTCTACTTTTTTCAGTAAAAGATATGATTTTAAATATAATATAAGTCAATGAAGTACTCTGCACTTAAATTTACCCTTTATAGCTTTTTTATTTTGAACATGATTTGCAAAAATGTAATGATCGCTTATTAAATAAATAATCATATAAATTTTGATACCTATAATAATTTAGAATAAACAGAAAACTAGTACTTGCAGTTGCCATTTAGAAAATGTATGAGGAATTTAAAAAAAAATCTACACTTAAAAACTTCGAAAAGTAAACAAAAAAAAGTAGAGACACACCTCTTAGCAATAATTTTTTCTTCTTTCAATTTCCTCTTTCGTTACATAAGTAATAGACGATAAAATTTTGAACCCGCGAAAATGGTTATAACATTGCTTTCTTCGTCGTTGTTATAATTTTAAGTATTATTTAAAAGATATATTTAGTTTAAACGTTCATAATTCATTCAAAAAAAGTCCTATCATAAAGTGTTAAAAGAGAAAATTAATCTAGAGAAACAGAACTTTCCTTGCTCTTGGTAAAATTAAAAAATATGGTTTCCCCTCCAAAATGATGTTAATTCAAATTTTTGCAACCAATATCTTCATATTTTTGGCACAGCGTGCCTCGATATTAAAAGATTTTTCATCGCGATATTAATGAAGAAGTTGAGAAAAAAGTGGTTTAAAATTAATTATATAAAAATAAACTTTTACATATCCTTTACAACAAATTGCATAAATTTTATTTTCAAAATTTCGCAAAAACAAGTAAACAAACAATAACCTTAATAGAATGAATATTGACGAAGTAAAAATAAATTTGTCTTCTATCAATTTGTACTATGAATTCTTATGAACATGAAAATAACCTCTATAACTTTTATGAAAACAGAAGTACTAAATCTAGTTGATTTAAAACCAATTCTGTCAAGTGACAAGTTTAAAAATCAACAAGAGTCGATTGCCATTTTTATATTGAACCAGCTCACAGCTATAGGCGACTAATGGACGGAACGAATGTCAAGGTCCGAGAGGCCGTATACATGGCATGGCTAAGTCTAGACTGCTGCGGAAGTGGTTTTCCACGCGCATTCAATGCTACTGAAATTAATTTAGCGTTATGTACATATCATCAAAGAGGAAGCTTCAATAAAAAAAAAAAAAAAAAAAAAAAAAAAGAACCGCTGTTTTACAAGCTTGCGTAAAGATATGGAGTGTAAAAGTAGATAAAGTGACGAGAAAAGTGTTTAGAACAGAAAAATGGGGAAATAAGTAATAATCGTTTGTGACGATCCACACATTATATGGTTTTAATTTGAGCAAATACTATGAGTCAGTATATGCGTACATGTCGCATTAAAAGCTCAATTGTACAGCAAATAAATTCTTTTATATTGAGAAATTACGTTCTCAAATTGGAATAATAGCTTTACACGCTACTGAAAATAGTACGAATGAATGTTTGTAAACACGATATTTAAAATAAATTTTATAGAGAACAAAAACGTGTTTAATTTAAGACTATATATATTATATTGTTACATCATTCGTATATTGATGATCGAATTTCAGTCTATATATATATAGTCTTTTTAAATATTATTCAGTAATCAGTGGTTTTGAACGATGAAAACTTTGTTTCCACGCTAAGCAGAAAGTGGAAATGAATGTAAAAAACAAAGGCAAAAAAAATTCACGTGACAGAATGCGTTAGAAACCAACACGTAATGCCAATGCCTTTTTCGTAATTGATACGAGAGAAACCTGAATGCAGAAGCGTCTAGCCACGTAAACAAGCTCAAACGATGCATGCTCATGCCTTCATAAATACTCGTGACAAGTGTCGGAATGATAGTAGAAGCGCATTAGCGCATTCGGATCCGCGAAACTCTTGCACGCGCGATGAATGAAATTGTGCGTAGACCGCTAACGACCGTAAGTGCCGCTGCTTCTGTGTAAACGCACACCCGTTTGCATGCAACTGCCAGAAACTCGCTCACACGTATCATATGTCAAAAGTGACTATTTTTCATTACTTCGTTCTATGCTTCTTTTTTCTTTTTATAAATAATCTAACAATGCTTTTCTAACTGTGGAATAATTTAAGTCATTGACTTGCTAACTAAATATATAATTAATTAACCTTTGTTTGAATATTTATCAACATTTTTGCTATTATTAGATTATACGTTAAAAAGTGAAATAATACGTTAATTTCCACGCTTAATATGTATGTGAAGTAACTATTTACATAATATAATCAACTGCTACCAAGTTTTTATGCGTATCTTGCTATTACCGGTTTATTTATAAAGTGATCATTTGGCATAATTATACATAGATTTTGAAAAATGAAGGAAATTTTGCATTATTATTCGAGATGAAATTGCATTATATTAAACCGTATAACTTTTATCAATTGATTATCAAGTACCTTTTTCATAAAATTTATCTATTAAAATTTATTAATAAATTAAATTAAAGTTATACATAATTTAATGCATTTTATATTAAATAAGGCATATATTGCCGTCTAATTATCTCATACGGATGTAATTACTTTTCGGATAGTAATGACTGCTACCGTCTATAAGGTAAATATTTCCTTATTTGAGAAGTCCATATATACTCATTTGCCATGTAATTAAATTGCGGATATTATTTTACCAAAAAAATTCTAACCTAACAGAGTAAAGTATAATTTCTATCGTTTACTGATATAAATAAAAATGAAAATTTAAAACAACAATAAAATTGTTGGAAATATTAATGCAAGAAGTTGTTTAATTCATACATAAACCATACGCAAAAAGTACCTATTTGTAAAAAGACCTTCATTGTATGGGTAATGCAATTAGACAGAGATTCACTTCTACAACTATAATTCGTGCACGTATGCACCAATAATTGACACGCAATCCAAATTGCACATAAAATTACTAAAATTGCCTTTGATACAATTACATAACAATCGCCTATATACTTTTATAGTAAACTGAATGTCTATGAGATGTTATGCAATTTGCTTGTATAGCAATGATTGATATACAATATAGAATCAATTGTTATATTTTGATGGTCAACAATCACAACTTCAATATTATTAATTTTTTATCCTGCAATAATCCAGCGTTAAATCAATATTCCATAGATATTAGAAAAATAATTCTTTGTTAAAAATCGTAATAGCATCAGTAAGTTTCCAAAATCATCTTCACTTAACCACATTACGTGACGGTGGCAACCACAACGAGCGGCCGGACTTTTCGCAATTTCCCGAGCCTAACAGTGACTTTTTGCGAAACACCCAGTAGACGTGGAGCCGATATACATGACATGCTCAGTGTGTAAGCGTGGTATCGAGCACATGTCGCGACCACGTGTTGGTCACGTGCTAAGCGCGACAGGCATGCCGTGTATACCATATATAACGCCTCGACGCGTATTCGCGCCTGAGCATAACAAACTCGTGGGGACTGAAATTAAATTAGACGCTTTATCCAAGATGCGAGGATTTTCAGCCGGCTTTTCCTCCCCCTATCACTCCTTTCGAAAAGCTTAGACACACGCGTATATATATATATAGTTTTACCCTACTGATGACTCGTCGTTGCGATAGTAATCCTAATATATATATATGATGCAACTGGATAGCTGCTAGTAAATAAGGATTATATTAATTTATGTTCCATCATACGCGTTCTTGAGCGGATTCCCCTTTATTGTTAATATGTTTTAGAACACGTAAATTCAAATTTAGTGAATCATACGCTGCGTTAAGTTAAAATCATCTCACACGAAGTTAATCGGTATGGGCGAAGATAGATTTTTGATTGAAGCCAGATGGGAAGACCGTTATTGTAAGACTGATGCTGCAAAGTCAATGGTAATTGCAATGGTTGGCGTTTACATCCAGCATTAGCATGTCCTTGAACAGCAATTTCATCTAATTGAAATTTTGTGGGTTTTTTTAGATCATTGTTCTGAATTCGTGTAAGAGTCAATAACTTAAGAATAAAATAATACCTAAAATTTAAAATAATATTGCGTGAGGAAAATAAGAAGTTAGAAATAGAACAAATAGTTTTTATTGGTGACTAACGATTCTGTTCTATTTCTGATCTGGAAGTAAGAAACATAAAACACTAAAATAGCTGGAGATTGACAGGCTCACACAAAGTTGTCTAACAAACTTTTTTATAGAATATTACACCGCTAGCATAATCCATTTTAGTTCATTACGATTAAAGACAATTTTAATGGACCGCGGATAAAACTAATTTTTCAATGAATAATAATTATTAAATTTTGTCAAATTCGAATTTTTAAATTGAAATTTACGTCTAAGCGGGAATGTAGAAAATATAAACGTTACAGTTTACACCCATAAATGTCGTGATCGAAATCACGTAATGCGGATGTCATATAAGTTTATGGATTTGTTTACGTGAAAACATGAACATCAAAGACATAATTGTGTACTCTTTGATCATCGTGAATTTTTCCTATTTATACGTCATTAGCTCTATCGCTGGAATTCGTGATAATATAAGTAAAATATTCACAAAATATGAATATATCATGTGAAAGATATTAGATTGTAGAAAAAAGGGAACATAAATTATTAAGTATTTAGTAAATAAGTAATTTTTATAGTGAATTCCAAAATTGATACGTCAATAATAATTATGAGCTTAATTATATATATGATATGAGATGTCATGAATATTGTTAGTTTAACACGTTCAGGGTTACAGCGAAAATTGACTAACTGATCTGCAGTGTTAGAAGTAAAAATACCCTCAATTTTATAAAAAGTTCCAACATATAGGATTTTTAAATGTTGACTACTTATCTTTATATCTAAGAGACTTTAAAGCTCCGAAACAAAACTGTCAATTATCGGTTTTACTATCTCGTATAGCACAATTAAAACAACAAGCATAAATAAAATAAAAGATGTAACTTATAACTGAAAAACTAGATCAACTAAAATTAGATGAGTAAATGCAACAACTGTATACGAAAACGGAAGTTTCAACTTTATCAAAAATCAAGCTGCATTCAATAATTTAACATTTTATCAAAGAAAATCATGAGATTTTTATGATTTTACGGCACTAGCTTGTTAATTAATTCAATAAATACGGTTTGTAGTATGATATTGTGTTTTTATCTAATAACTTTCTAATAATTTTCAATAAAATAATTCGTGATAAGATTTTTTCTCATATAGTAAATCCTGATATATTTTACTTTCATTATTTGCACAGAAATCCCATTAATAAAAATCTATAAATTGTTCTAAATTAATAGCGATAAAAACTTAACTATTTCTATTTTTAAATAACCACTTCACATCTACAGAGATGAAAGATGACTTAGCATAATATGACTATTTTTTGTAACAAGTGGTTCGTTAGAGTAAATGTTGAATTTACGGTACAATGACATCCTTGTTTCAGTAGCCGCGCTTCTCAGGTTTCGATCGTGAACATTTTGTTAACAAATGGTATATTCGCAAATATTACAATTAGCTAAAAACTACTTTAAGTTTTGCTTCCAAGCAATTAAGTAACTGCAATAATTATTAAAAATGACTGAACAAAATTTTTTTATTTTATTCCCATTAATAATTAAGTTTCTTAAGGTTGTATTGACTA